>SJYT01008228.1:0-36702 GCA_006410635.1 Cephalophus harveyi
GGAGAAAATTTCAAATTTATATATTATTTGCAAAAGTGGTGTCCCTTCCTAAAAACCAAACAAATAAAAATCAACAAGGAAAACTACTTGTTCAATTTGTGTATTCTTACCTTCCTGCAGTTCTTCTGTATCAAATATAGTGTCCAAAGTTGTGTTCATATAGTTAGATATCTGTTTAACTTTTTTTTCCTTTTCATTATTAGCAATTAATTGATACCTATCCATAAAGAGAAAATATATTAAATATATGAATTCCAACATTTATAAATATTCAGTTCAATTCATAATACATAATTCTCCAGTAAAAACCATGGGTGTTAGCTAATAATGCCTTCCCAATTACATCACACACTCAACTGCTGACCACAACCTCCTCTCAAGTCAACTCCATCAATAGACACCATTTTTGTTTTAGATAGTCCCATTGTCTGGCACTTCTTTTCTTCCTGTAACCACAAAAAAAAACCCTCACAAGGTAGAAAAAGCGGCTTTAGGTTATACTTGGTATATAGATTGCTAGGGCTGCTGTAACAAAATACCACAGACTGGGTAGCTTAAACAACAGAAATTTGTTTTCTCACAATTCTGGAAGTCCAAGATCAAGGTGTCAGCAGGGTTGGTTTCCTGAGGGCCATACAGGAAGGCTCTGTTACAGGCCTCTCTCCTTGGCTAGTAGATAACTGTCCTCTTCCTGTCCTCTGTGTGTCTCTGCATTCCTGATCTCCTTCTATAAGGACACCAGTCAGATAGGATTAGGGCCCACCCCAATGCACAGTCTGAGACTGAACCATATCTGGCAAAGAAGAAACCTTTTCTCCATGCCTGAAAAGAGCCCGTTCTAGCCACTCATTAATAGGTATATGACTTCAGAATTTCAGTGAAAGGCATGAGGCAAGGTATGGGTTAAAGCTAACTGTAAAACAAATATCTAAATATAATTCCCTCATTTGAGACAGTTTCCTTTATTTTTTAAATGGCTTTGTATATGAGAAACATATTCTAGGCTTCTGCTCTTACCAAATAGTAGGCCCTATGTACCAGAAAAGAGAACTAACAAATGATAATAAAAAGCAGAGGCTGTAGATAGGCAATAGCTGTTACCCAACAAAGTCACAATTACAAAAAGCTTAGTTCCCATAACAAAAGAAGGCATAAACAAAAAAGAGGATGGGGCATTAGATTGAAGTTTAAAGTTGTTTGCATTTGTTTAATTTAAATTTATTTATTTTAATTGGAGGCCAGTGCTGATAGTTCTCATATCCTAAACGTAACTGCTTAGTCATTAGGAAGTTATCTCTCTTCCCTTTTACCTTTTTGGAAAAAGAACAATAATATAATGCTCTTATAATTTTCAACTCTAAAAATATTAAAGTAATATTGAGATGATAAAAATTCCATAGTCATTTATTTACACTTAAATTACTGATGTGCTTTTTCCTTTCATAATTTTCGTGTTTCTAGTTGTGGCGTCTTCTTTTTCATTTAGAGAAGCTCCTTTAACATTTCTTGTAAAACTGTTTAGTGGTGCTGAACTCTTCTACCTTTTACTTGTTTATAAAACTTTTGATCTTTCCATCAAATCTGAATGAGAGCCTTACTGTGTAATCTTGGTTGTAGATTTTTCCCTTTCATCACTTTAAATATATTGTGCCACTTCCTTCTGGCCTGCAGAGTTTCTGCTGAACAGTCATTTGATAACCTTATGGGAGTTCCCTTATATATAACTTGTTGCTATTCCCTTGCTGTTTTTTTTAATATTCTTTATCTTTGGGCTTCCCTGGTGGCTCAGAGGCAGAGAATGCCTGCAATGCAGGAGACCCAGGTTCAATCCTTGGGTCAGAAAGATACCCTGGAGAAGGAAATGGCAAACCACTCCAGTATTCTTGCCTGGAGAATCCTATGGACAGAGGAGCCTGGCAGGCTTCAGTCTATGGGTTCACAAGAGTCAGTCACAACTTAGCAACTAAACAACCACCACTATCCTTTATCTTTAGGTTTTGCCATTTTAATTAGTCTTTCTTGGGGCTTCCCTTGTGGCTTAGCTGGTAAAGAATCCACCTGCAATGCAGGAGACCTGGATTCGATCCCTGGGTTGGGAAGATCCCCTGGAGAAGGGAAAGGCTACCCACTCCAGTATTCTGGCCTGGAGAATTCCATGGACTATATAGTCCATGGGGTCACAAAGAGTCGGACACAACTAAGCGACTTTCACTAAGCTGTTTTGCTATGTTCCTGTTTGGGTTAAACCTGTATGGGACACTCTGCTCTTCCTTGACTTGAATGCTGTTTCCTTTCCCAGGTTAGGTAAGTTTTAAGCTATTATGTCTTCAAATATGTTCTCAGCCTCTTAATCTCTCTCTCTTCTCTTTCTGGCACTCCTATAATGTGAATATTAGTGTGCTTAATGTTGTCCCAGAGATCTCTTAAAATTGTCATTTCTTTTCTCTTTTTTTGTCCTGTTCAGAATCAGTGATTTCTTCAACTCTATCTTCCAGCTCACCGACCTGCAACATTTAGTCTACTATTATTTCCTTCTACTGGATTTTTAAATTTAGTCACTGTATTCTTCAGCTCTGTTTGGTTGTTCCGTATTTTCTAACTCCTTGTTAAAAACTTCTAACTGCTCAGTCCGTGCATCCTTCTCCTAGGTTCTTTGATCACTGTTATGATCACTACCCTGAACTCTTTCTCAGGTAGATTACCCGTCTACTTCAAGTAGTTCCTCTTCTGAGGTTTTATCTTGCTTCTTCACTTGGAACATGTTCCCTTTTACCTCATTTTGCATAACTTGCTGTTTTTTATTTTTATGTATTTGGTAGTTTGGTTACATTCCTTCAATAAGTGGCCTCTTGTAGGCCTGTGCACCCCAGCAGTGCACTCCTCTCTTAGCACCAGAGCTATATGCTCTAGGGGCACCCCCATGTGGAGTGTATGGGTCCTTCTAGTGTGGCAGACTGATTACTCTGGGCAGTCTGGTGGGCTTGGTTGGCCCCTGGCCTGGTTAGTCGCCAGACTCTGTCTCATTGGTTGGCAGGGCCATGCTATGAGGTTGCTAACTAATGAACTCTGGGGGCCCTGCGGGTAAAGTCAGGATCCAAGACCCCAGGGCTCTTGCCTGCCTACTGGTGGGTAAAGCCAAATCCTGGGGCAAGTGCCAGTCTATTGGTGGGCAGAGTTGGATCCTGGGGCCTGGTTGCAGGCTCCAGGAGTCCCAGAGCTGGTATCAAATCACTCTGCTCATGGTGGGTGCTGGGTGAGACCACTTCCTGACACAGTTGGCCACAGGGCCCAGGGTGTCCTCAGGCTTCTATTAACCTGCAGACGGAGGGCTAGATTGGCAGGCTGCAGGGCTGTGGCTCTCTTACGGCTGCTGTCTGCATGCTGGTGGGTGAGGTCTGTCCCAAAGCTAGAGCATGCTTGTTAGTGGATGGACCTGGGCTGCAGGCTGCAGGGCTGCTGCTGTCTTGCAGCTGGTGTCTACCCACTGGTGGGTGGAGCTGGGTCCCAGGATCTCTGGCTGGAGGGCTCTGGGGAATCCCAGGTCTAGTACCTATGCACTGGAGTGTGGGTCTGGGTCTGTGCTTTCTGTGGGCATGGCCCTGTCTAGGGGCAGCTGTGGGCTCAGGGGTGTCTTTGTTGTTTTTTTTTTTAATTTTATTTCTTGTTCATTTTAAATATTTATTCCATAAGGAATATATGAATAAGTTATTTTGTTAAAATCTCAAGAAAGAAGAGCTCACTTATACACTGTAATTGATATGGTATATCCGCATCTATATATCTGGAGGCCTTAAAGTAGCCTGTCTGTTGTGGGTGGGGCTGTGTCCCTGCCCAGTTAGCTGCTTGACCTGAGGCATCCAGCACTGGTGCCTGCAGACCACTGGGCCAGGGCTGCCCTGGTCCTGGGGCTAATAAGCCAGAGGGAGAATTCCAAAATGGTGCTTGCCATCACCAGTGTCCAGGTGATAGAATGAGCTCCCCAAAATAGTTGCCCCGATGTCTGTGTCCCCAAAATGACCTCTGATTGCCTCCTGCCTCTCCTGGAGGTTCTCCAAGAATAGCAGTTGGTCTGACTTAAGCTCCTTTCAAGTTACTGCTTCTGCCCTGGGTCCTGGAGAGTGTGAGATTTTGTGTGTGCCCTTTAAGAGAGAAGTCTCTATTCCCCTCAACAGAAGAACCTGTGGTTCTTATACTGATGGGAAAATCAGTATCCCTGGATGCTTGTGTCCAGAGTTCATCATGTGTTTACGCCTACTGTGGGCTTTGTACTTTGGAGCTACTGTTTCCTTCCTTATGCTCAAATTCCACACAATTGTTAAAAGATACACAATATCACTTACATAGTAAAACCACTGAAAGATGCATATTCCTCAGCTGTGAATCCATAAATATCTTGGCAAGATAGGTCCACTTCTTGCTGAAGAAGAAGACTGACTAAACGTGTTGGTTCATCACTGAAAGCAATCATAAAGGCTGTTCTGGAGCAAGAGATATAAATATATGTTCATTTATTAATCTTAACAATATCTTTTATTTTTTAAAAAGTTAGTCTTCTAAATTTGCTGTTCAAATGTATGATCAGGAAAAGAGGGCAAGAATGTAAAATGTGGGACAAATCTTCTCAAAAAGGTGTGGTAATCACAGATCATATACATTATGGAGTCTGAAAATAAGAGTGCCTAGAAGCAACTAATTTAGTGGTTTTCAATCCCTGCTCCAGAGAACCGTAGTGTTTTCCAGGAAATGTGTCAAAAATTCTATGGAGAGGAGTGTCTGGGACTCTGAGTCCCCATCTCCATTTAACTACAGCATATGGGATTTATAGATTGGGTTTCTGTAGAAGATTCTAACATTATTTTTTTAAAAAAAGAGTAACAATAACCTAAATATCTAGCCCAACTGTTTGATTTTACAGATAGAAAGATAGATCCTGGAATCTAGATAATTCGTCCAAAAGCCTATGGCCAAATCTTTTCAATATCAGATATATGTCATATATACATATATAATACAGGCTTAATTCAAATGGTGGGCAAGAGCAGCCTGGTATATTTAAGAAATGAACACCTAGCATTTAACACACATACACGTGTGTGTGTGTGTATTCCTATTAGATAATTATGGTTATATAATCTTACTTAGCATTAATTATACCTTTGATTCTTATCTGAAGGTATAATTGATTCTTATGTGAATTCCCCATTCACATCTGCCCCACTCTTCAAAAAAAATTCTACCATTTCTGCATTATTTTCAGTAATGGCAAGTAGAAGTGGAGTAAACCCATCCTGGAAAAATTTCAAAATGATTACTTTAAATACCGTACCAACATTACATGCCTTTTAGATTTAAGTTCAATTTTAAAAATTAGCGTGCTTATGAGAAACCTCTGTCATATCTTATAATGAAAAGCTTAAATGAAAAAGAATCTAAAAAAGAATATATACATGGACAGAGGAGTCTGGTGGGCTACAGTGTATGGGTTGCAAAGAGTCAGACACAACTGAGGGACTAACACACACATACATGTATATATTTATAAATACATATGCCAGGGCTTCTCAAGAAGCACTAGTACTAAAAAACCTGCCTGCCAATGCAGGAGATGTAAAATATGTGGGTTTGATCCCTGGGTTGGAAAGATCCCCTGGAAGAGGGCATGGCAACCTACTCTAGTATTCTTGCCTGGAGAATTCCATGGACAGAGGAGCCTGGTGGGCTACAGTCCATGGGGTCACAAAGAGTCAGATACAACCGTGCTACTAACACATACATATACAAATAAATGAAACAATAAAAACATAAAATATTGCTAACCAGTTAAAAAATAAAATTAAAGTTTCTACTCCAGGCTTAATTCAAATTGTGGGCAAGAGCAGTATGGAACATTTAATTAATGAGCACCTAGAATATATATAAATATTACAAAACATTAATTCACAATATACAGTTGGTTTCCTAGGGTTTCATTTAAACTTCTAAGGCTGGCACTTATTTTGGCCTGTCATGAGGATAAAATATCAGTGAACTAAAGTGTTAGGAAGCTTAAAAAGGTATGCTCATCAATTGTCCATAATATCTTAATAGGGGACTTGGATTACTTTTAGTATAACAAGTTTCTTTCTAATTTTACTCTATTCTTATAATTATTCATGAGTATATAAATAAAATAGAAAAAGATATAGTCTTTATGATTTCTAATCAATGTTCATTTATGGTGAAATCAAGTATTTCTCATTTGATGTGGTCCTTTGAACAATTTTAATTGTTAAACATAATGTTGCTTTGGAGGTCAGGATTATAATCTAAAATGAAATAGAGAAAGTTTTGTATAAAAAGAAAACTTACCAGTATTTGATAATCTCATTCTCCTCTCCTTCTCCCTAATTTCATTTTGTAAAATTCATGCTTTATTTAACATATGTCTCAACCAATATAAATTATCTGCAATGAATATCTTCTTTCACTGGTTTCTAAAATATCAGGTATCATTTTTAATAGAAGCCTACCTTATCTTGAGCCTCAAGGTTAGCTTTGTGTTTCAGCAGTTTTGCAGCTAATGAGACACTTTGACAACAGGCAGCGTAATGAAGAGCAGTGTTGCCATCTAAATCCACCAGATTGGGGTCTGCACTGTGTTCTAGAAGAATAGTGGCACAACTCTCCTTGTCACATGGTACTGCCTGTCAACACAAAAACAACAGATGGCTAACCAATTTACTACTTAGGATCTGATATATTAAACTAATATATAATACTATGTTTTAAAATATGAAATATAACAAAGGTTAACTAGGAGAAGAACTCAAACGCAATTCAATCAAAAAGGAAAAATCAACACACCTTAGTCAATAGAGATCTGTTTTCACCATCCCAGACATTTACTTTGCACTGTTTTTCAGTTAAAAGAGAGACAGTATTTGAATGTCCATTAGCACATTCCAGGAGCAAAGGTGTTCTGCATCAACATAATGAAGCACAAGTTAGAGATAAGGCTTAGTTTGAGAAGTTACCTACTATGCCAAAGAACATGCCAGATCATATATTGTTAAGGTATTTGCTTCATATACATTCAGATGACTCACTAGAAAAGACCCTGACGCTGGGAAAGACTGAAGGCAGGAGAAGAAGGGGACAACAGAGAATGAGATGGTTGAATGGCATCACCAACCTGATGGACATGAGCTTGGGCAAGCTCGAGGAGTTGGTGATTGACAAGGAGGCCTGGTGAGGGGTCCATGAGGTCGCAAAGAATAGGACATGACTTAGCAACTGAGCCGACTGATTTGCTTCATATGCTTACTTATATTTACACCAAATTCATATTAGCTATAAGTACTTTTTACAGAAGTAGAGATAAGTCTGGAGAAGGAAACGGCGACCCACTCCAGTGTTCTTGCCTGGAGAATCCCAGGGATGGCGGAGCCCAGTGGGCTGCCATCTGTGGGGTCGCACAGAGTCGGACACGACTGAAGTGACTTAGCAGCAGCAGCAGCAGAGATAAGTCTTAGTTTGATAAGTTACCTACTATGCCCAAGAACATGCTGGATCATATATTGTTAAGGTATTTGCTTCATATGCTTACTTATATTTACATAAAATTCATATTAATTATAATTAATTTTTACTGAATTAAACGGGCTATGTAAATGCCCTGAAGATACTTATTTAACTGGCTTCACTTCCAAGGGAATTTATTTTTGTTAAAACAAAAAATAGCTTTTTTCAAACACCAAAGTGAGTCTAAGCCTTGGTAAGAATTATAAAATTAGATATCCAAAAAAATCTAGAAATGATCTCCAAAACCTAAGATACATGTTTCAGCTAATAGGAAGAAGGGACATTGCCTATGCTTGGAACCCCTGTTCCACAGCATGCTACACCTAAGTTGTGTGTATTTCTCTTTGTTCAGCTATTAAAGTTGATATTTGCTCTAAGAAGTAAACACAAAGGTGAAAAGCCTAAGGGCTCTCTTTAAGTTGTAGATCTCAGACTAATTTTTAATTATTAAAATATTTTTTTTCTTCTCAAAGAGCCATATTCTTTGTAGCCTCCAAGAAATCATGCACATATTCATGAAGTATAACATAACAGGTACTAATGACTCCTTTTAAACTTTGTAGTTTTTAGCCTGAAATGGACCTCAATAAACTCATTTATTTGTGAAGGTGATATCATTATATCCTTACTTAAAGAGAATTCTCAGAGAAGGCGATGGCACCCCACTCCAGTACTCTTGCCTGGAAAATCTCATGGATGGAGGAGTCTGATAGGCTGTAGTCCATGGGGTCGCGAAGAGTCAGACACGACTAAGCGCCTTCACTTTCACTTTTCACTTTCATGCATTGGAGAAGGAAATGGCAACCCACTCCAGTGTTCTTGCCTGGAGAATCCCAGGGATGGGGGAGCTGGGTGGGCTGCCATCTATGGGGTCACACAGAGTTGGACACAAATGAAGCAACTTGTCAGCAGCAGCAGCAAAGATAATTTTATAATATAAAATCTATATATAGATAGCTCAGGTCCTAAACAAAAGATTTTAGATGCCATTTTCCATTTTATTTTAGATTCTCAAAAGTACTTTATGGGTACGTACCTAAACAGTACTGTTATTTATACTAAGAGGAGCAAAAGGTAGCCCATAAGGACCTGAAAATAAGGTAACTTCCAAAGAGTTAGACACAAAATCTATAGATGATGATACAATTTACCATTTATGGGAGAAAATAAAAAAATATAAAAATAATTTTGAACAATTTGAAAATATACAAACTCCAATCAAAGTTATCTGAATATAATCTCTAGAAGGCAAGACTAAGTATAATACAAAAGAAACAGAAACCTAACCAATTATATTATCCTATCTGAAGAAAGACTATAATCAGAAAGAGGATGGTCAGCTAGGTGATAGACTGAAACCAGAAGTTATTCGTGATTAACATCCTCCATGGTAAAGAAGATGTGAATTTAAGGAACCCACATTTCCCAGTCATTGGAAAGGATTACTTTGTTTTCGTGTAGAACAAAAATGATTCCTCAGACATCATGACCTAGATGAAAATATCCCTCAAAATGATCTACCTTGTTTGCTGCGATTCCGTCCTTACCAAACAAACTTCTGATAACTAATTTGATTTCTCAGAAATTACAAAACAGGAAAAGCACTGCTCGGCCTTTTTGTTGCCATCCATAATTTGGCTTAAACGTAAACTTTCTTATGTAATAGGAAATTTCTCCAGTCTTCAACCCAAATATATAGGGCCAAAAGGCTTTAAGCTGACCTAAAATAACTCCTTGTGATAGCATAGCAAATCTTAACAAATATATTGATCTGTCTCTTTCACCTACTGTTATGCCTATCTCAAAAATTTAGTCTCAAGGAACTTAGGTGGTTTTTACTCAATCTTTAGTTCTACCTCTCCAGCTCTGGTTTCCTTTTTTCATGAAAACAAGCAAAGAAAATAACAATTTCTCTTTCTCTGAGAGAAAGTAAATGGCATTTGGGTTTTCCCAGTAGGTTTTCCAAAAGTAGCTGATGCATGCCTGCTGAATATTTCACTCTTCCAATTTAAGTTTAAACCCTACATGACAATGAAACTTTTATAAAGATCTCAGAGCATATCTATATGCCCCAAGGAACACAGGAAATCAACCACAGAGTCAATAAAATAAAATAGCGCTGAAAGCTTCAGTTTCTTAAGGAAGTATTGAGCGATATACAGTCCTGTGGTCTTTTACACAAAATTTGAAAACAAGACTAATTTATCCCGAGTAGGCATGAAAGCTTACAAAGGTTATAATATTACTTAACCTTCAAAATAGTCTTAAAAAGATTTTTACCCAGAATATTTGGCATCCTTTCAAATGACTCATCCTGGCTTAAAAAGACAAAAAGTCTCAAGAATATACAGATTGCTTCCATTTCATTTTAAGGTTTAGATTAACTAGTCTTAATTCCAGAGAATTAAGAATATGAAATATTGAAATATGCAGGAAGTAATGCCTTTGTTATGATCATTTACCAAATGTGTACACATACAAGAGCTTCTACAATATCAATGCTTTTTCACCTAATGTCAAAAACCATCCTATTTTTTGAAATAGCTGAATGCAAAACATGTATTTACAAATATCTTAGCGACACACTTTAAAACCAAGTGTATTATTCCATTTCTCAAAAATACACAACTTTTATTAGCGTACCACATTGCAAAGTGAAGATTCTGATTTATACTGTTACCTTTTAACTCATGGTACTTACAAAAAATTTAAATCCCTGCAAGGCCTAGTGCTGGTTTCTAGGGTTTTAGGCAAGCTGGTATCCTTCTGTTTGATTCAAGTTTTGTTTCCTCCCAGTCTCTCACTCTCACATATACCAGTGAAAGAATTGTCAGCAGAGATTGTGGCCAAATGAAGAATTATCAGATCCCAGAAATCTTTAACTGAACTTTAGCAGAAGGAGCGACTCAGATGGATATGAAGAGTCACTGTTCTGGAAACTGAAGCGAAGTGCTGCCTGCTACACAGGGTGCAAGACCAGAACACAGCTGCTGTCTTAAACTAGGTCATCGTGAGAACACCCCCCTTATCAACTGACTTGGGCTCTTGATGATAACTTAGAATTCAGGGTGAGTGAAGAAGTAACCAAGGAAGCTACCTCACACTGGATCACTACTTTCAACTGTAAACCAGTACTTTAGATCTAATCTGGGTTTGAGTAGTATGGTAGAAAGTGTTCATTTGGAATTGAGCCTTCACTGACCAGGCTATCTACAGATCTGAGGGACTTTTTATTAAAAAAAAAAAAAAAAACAAAGAAGGTAATTTAATTTTATTGCTAGGAGAGATATTAGACATCTTCCATTCATTTTTATACTTATTAGGTACATTACTTATAAAATAAAAATATAAATATAAGCCAAATAAACAAAGGACATTAATAAGCAGCCCTTCTGGTTTAATAAGAAATAGTTTGCAACAGGGCTTGCAGATCTTGGTTTAAAAAACACTTATCTAGTAATAATTCTGATTTGACAAGATGAGATTTAGGGTCAAGGTCATACAAATGTAGGACAGGCCGCAAATTCAGAATTTTATTCCCAAAACAATGTTCTTCCTACTGGCCTCTATGGCCTTCAGAACAACCTGCTCATTAACTGTCATGGTGTTTCTCTTGTTCTCTCCTAACCAGAAACTTCCACTTTTAATATCATTATGTTTACTAGAAAACATATAGAATATTATTTCCTAAGGCCATTATTTATATGTACATATACCTACATGAGGCATCAGAGACCTTTAGCATAATGCTTCTAAAATGAGTTTATGCAGCATTATATAAATAACTATAAATCACTTTTAAAAAATTAAACAGCACAAAGCGAGTCTCCCATAACCATTCTTTCTCTACTTCCCCTGCCCAAATCTCATCTACTCTTCAGAAATAGTGATTTTAAGTTTAGTATGTATCCACTCATACTTTATCCCATTCTCAGTCTTTCTACACACACACACACAAATATTCAAATAAAATATACAGTTTGAGACTTTTTTAATTCAGCTTTATTCAGGTATAATATACAAAAAGTTTAAACGTACAATTTTATGAGTTTTAACCAATATATAGTTATATATCTGCCACCGTAAACATGATAAAGAACGTTTCTAACATTCATATCCCTTTATAATCAATCTCGTTCCTTCAGTCCCTGTATGAAGCACCTGGTAACTACTGATTTGCTTTCCTTGGCTATACTTTGCCCTTCAAAAATTTCATAGTAAAGGAGTCACTTGATATATAGTTTTTATTATCTGATTTCTTTGACTTAGCATGACACTTTTGAGATTCATCCATGTTGCTGCATGTACAGTAATTTCATTTCTTATATTAATGAGATATCATTTTATTGCTGAGTAAATATCTTTAATTATATTTATCTGCATAGATATATATGTATGCATTCATACATCAAAAACATTTATTAAATACTTACTATGGCTTAGGCAAGGTTGTAGGTGATGAAGACACAGCAGCAAACAAAACAAAAATACCTGACCTTATGAGTCATACCTGGCTAGCAGAAGAGGTCAACAAAATAAAATACAAGGTACAACAGACAGTATTAAGTGCTAAAGGGAAAAATCAGGCAAGGAAGAGGAACAGAAAATGTCAGCATGGAGAAGGGGTTCAATTGTAGGTAGTGTAGCCAGGGAAGCCTTCACTGATATGGTGACAAACCCAAAGGAAATGAGACCAAGCCATGTGACTATCTGGGAGGGAAAAGTACCCCAGGTAAAGGAACCAGCAAGTCCAAAGGCTCCAACTACAGGTCTGGCATTTCTGTGGAACACTAAGGCGGCAAGGGGGACCTGGAGATGAATGAGAGGGAGAGTTGCAGGAGGCAAGAGCAGAGAGATAACAAGAAGTGGGGGTGAATGTTGTGTAGGGCTTATGAGCCTTGGAGGGACTTTAGCTTTTACCCCTAATGAGAAGAAAAGCCAATGGATGTTGTTTAGGCAAGGAAAGACATCACTTCACTTACACTTTAGAGGATCATTCTGGCGAATGTGTGGAGAATAAACTGAAAAAAATCTACCTCGGAGGCCACCGCAGTAAGTCTCGTTAAAGTATGATAGTGGCTTTGATTAGGGTGGTAACTGTGAAGGTGGCAAGAAACGGCTAGATTTTAGATCTATTTTGAAGGTAAAACCAAGATTTCCTGTTGAAAGAAATGGAGGATGTGAAAGAATGAGATTAGTCAAGAATGACTCTAGGGGTTCTAAACAACTGATAGAAAGGATCTGGCATTTATAGGAAGAGAAGAGCAGATTTGAGAAGTAACAGGAGGGCAGTATGGGGATATGTGAGATCCCAAATCAGTGACGGAGTGGAGCTAGTGGTTCTCACAAGCTGATTGTTAAATTCTCAGGAATTACTCAAGCCAACTGATACCACATTTGTAGCTTGAAATCAGGGCTTCTCTTCCCTTCTCCTCACCCCCACCCCGACTCAAAAGCTTGTTATTAAACATTTACAAGCACACCACAGTCTATTAGAAATCCAAACGATAGTGTAGGCATTTGTATATTTGAGTCTAGAGTTCAGGGAGACACCCAGCTGGAGATAAAAAGTTGGGAAGCATGGGAAATCAGATACAGACAATCTCTTGTCACCAGTCAAGTGAGGATTAAGAGAAAGAGAATCATTTCAAGGTCTGAGGCTTCAAATATTTACACGTCAGGCAGATGAACAAAACTAGCAAAAGAGTCTAAAAGAACTGTACACAAAAGTAGGACAAATGCCAGGTGAACCAGTTGTCCTGCAAGACAATACAGTATTTCAAATAGTATTGATAAGGAAGTAAGAGATTTGGCTGAGATGCCTCCCAGGTAAGACTGAGAGCTGACCACTGAATAAAGTCATGCTGAGGTTATTCATGACCTTGTAAAGAAATTCAAAGCAGTGGTACAGGAAAAAAGTCAGATAAATTAGATAACTCTGATTTTAATAAAAGAGGAGGTAAACCTATCCATAAGTTAACACAAATCCTCTAACCATAGTGATGAAACATGACATTTTACACACTCAGTGACCTGAAAACTCCCCACAAGATTTAAGGGAGGCACATATAGAACACATTTTCCATTATTAATGCCAAATACATAACTTCTTCATTTCTTTATAAAATTAATTTTGTTTTTGCAGTAAGTGGTTGCTGATCAGCTTTTTGAAGATCCTCTGTAACTCAAAAAAAAAAGTTTTTTTCATAGGAGATCTACATTAAAAAGTGTTGCTCTTTCAGAGTCTTAAAATCTTAACAACTACTCTTCTGAAAAGTTGCCTCTACTCTTTTTCTATCAGTATGTTAGGAACATGGAAAATCTTAGTGGCTAGGGACAAGATTTGCCACAGGGACAAACTGTAGGTCGGGAAGAGGGTGGAGTAAGCAGTGGAGACTAAGGCAAATGCCCTCAGATATCCAGAAGAGCCTTTCTAAAGGAAAGAAGCTGAAAGTTGGGGGTGTGACCCTCTGCCAATGGTTACCAGACGTCTCTGCTGTGGGTAATATGGAGTGACAAGCAGTGGGGGAGCCCAGACAAGTCATGATTCTGGTTAGAGGACCCAGTGGCCCCCAGCTTCCCCACCATGCTGCAGTCACTCTGGTTACCTGAGTTCTCTGTCCCGCATGTTCACATATGCTTCTTGAGCTGAAGACACTCCTTCACCTTCTCTAAATCCCCAACTGAGACAGCTCTGTGAAGTTTCTTTAAATTCTTATCTCAAAGGGTGTAGCCTGATTGGGCGAAGAGACCAATACTGGCCCATCTGCCTACAAGCAGGGGTGAGCAGCAACGGCGGGGCTCATCCTTCCTTCTCCGGAAGGTGAAAAGCTTCTTCATGGCGGTTCAGGAGGCAGCCTTTCAGTGGGACCAGGAAGTCCTGGAACTCCCAACTGCCCCACCTACCTGTGGGCCCTGAGCCTCTGGCTCGCAGAACCCTGTGGCCAGATGCTCCCCCACAATGCTGGAGTCAAAGCGCCCAGAGACCCGAAGTGGATCGCAGACAGGAAGTGCGCCAAAGACCAGATCTAGGCCCGGCGGCTTTTCTCGGTTGCCTAGCAACACGCAGGGCTTTGGCACCCAGTGTTGCCCAAATCCAGATTCTTCCCCCAAGATCTTAGATTAACTGAAACACTCTCAGTCTTCCTATTAGATCGAGAGCCTTTGGGTAGAAATCTACCAACTTCCTTACAAATAATCCCTTTTCCTTCAAAGATAAACCTAATGGCTTGAACTCTTACAAGCCAAGATTTACTTTCTTCCTGGTGGAGATGAAACTCCTCTAGTGACCTTGCCTCCAGCCTACACCCTGCCTCTCACCAACATGATTCACATGATACAACTAGCCTTTAATAATAACTGAACGCGAAAGCGAAAGTCACTCAGTCGTGTCTGACTCTTTGCAATCCCATGGACTATACAGTCCATGGAATTCTCCAGGCCAGAATACTGGAGTGGGTAGCCTTTCCCTTCTCCAGGGGATCTTCCCAACCCAGGGATCGAACCCAGGTCTCCCGCATTGCAGGGAGACTCTTTACCAGTTGAGCCACAAGGGAAGCCCAATAATAACTGAAATCCCTTCCTATGTCAATTTCAAACATACTTTTGAACAACACTTCTCATATTTCAACTCACTCATCACACAACTCCAAAAAATCCTTCTAATTCTTTACACCTCAGTTCAGTTCAGTCGCTCAGTCGTGTCCGACTCTTTGCGACCCCATGAATCGCAGCACGCCAGGCCTCCCTGTTCATCACCATCTCTCGGAGTTCACCCAGAAGGGTGACAATATACAGCCTTGACGCACTCCTTTTCCTATTTGGAACCAGTCTGTTGTTCCATGTCCAGTCCTAACTGTTGCTTCCTGACCTGCATACAGATTTCTCAAGAGGCAGGTTAGGTGGTCTGGTATTCCCATCTCTTTCAGAATTTTCCACAGTTTATTGTGATCCACACAGTCAAAGGCTTTGGCATAGTCGATAAAGCAGAAGTAGATGTTTTTCTGGAACTCTCTTGCTTTTTCCATGATCCAGCGGATGTTGGCAATTTGATCTCTGGTTCCTCTGCCTTTTCTAAAGCCAGCTTGAACATCAGGGAGTTCACGGTTCACGTATTGCTGAAGCCTGGCTTGGAGGATTTTGAGCATTACTTTACTAGCATGTGAGATGAGTGCAATTGTGCGGTAATTGGAGCATTCTTTTGCATTGCCTTTCTACAGTCCATTAATTCAGCCATCTTTCAGTGACCTTGACCACCCCACTCTGTGTTCTCACTTCCCTACATAACTAGATTAAATTTCACAGTTAATGATTATCACTCCCATGCATACACCTACAATAAGTTTGCCCCTATTCCTTTTCTTTTGTCTGCCTAAACCATTAGTTACATTTAAAACTCCCATCTAGGGACTTATTTGGTGGTCAACTAGCTAAGACTCTACATTCCCAATGAAAGGAGCTGAGGCTGGACACCTGGTCATGTAATTAAATCCTGTATGCTGCAGCTAAAGATCCCACATGCTGCAACAATAAATAAATACATAAATACATACATAAATAAATACATAAATTTAATGTCAAATAAATACATAAATACATGCATAAATAATAAAATTCTTATCTAAATGTGTCTAGCCCTGAGTCACTGGATGTGACTAAAGGAAAATACACAGTTGTGATGTCTTTTCACATTTTCAGTTCATGAAAACCCTGAAATGGATTTCACTTGAAATGGATTATACTTCCCAGCAATTCTTAGGTATTTCCCTCATCCATTCATACTTAACATTTTCCTTGAATATTTCATATCTTCTCTGTCTTCAGACTTCTTGATTGATGACCTGGCTTCTTGATTCACTGAGAAAAGAATCAGAAAAGCAATTCTACCAGGACATCTCTCCACGGTGCTGTGTTGCACAGTGTGCAACACTGTGCTGTGTCTGACTCTTTGAGATGCTGTGAACTGTGGTCCACCAGGCTCTGGTGTCCATGGAATTATCCTGGCAAGAATACTGGAGTGGGTTGCCATTTCCTACTCCAGGGGATCTTCCTGACTCGGGGATCAAACCCATGTCTCCTGGGGTTCCTGCATTGGCAGGCAGATTCTTTTCCCACTGAGTCACCTGGGAAGCCCATCCACTTATTTACACCTTGCCAAAAAAATATTTTACTTTCTCTTCTATTCATATGATAATATGTCCATGTTTCTAGCAAAGGCCAGCACTTCTCCTATTTTCTAGAACCCCATCCTCTGTATTGCTTCATCAACCTTTCCCCTGCTTTCTCATGTCTTTAGTTTCTCTCTCTGCTGACATTATTGACATAAATACATGCTAGTATCCATCCTAAAAACAAAAAACTGACCACACCTCCCTCTGTAATCATTGCCTCATTTCTCTCACTTACAGCAAAAGCCTTAGAATTATCTATAATCTTATAATCTCTGTCTGTAATTTTTCTTCCTCTGTTCTCACTTAAAAGCAATTGCCATAGTTACTCTGTTTTCCAATTTTGCTCAATCCGCAGTACTTTAAATATGATTGACTGTGATCTATATCACATGAAACCCAAGGGTCATGTCTCACTTTTCATGTAAATCCAAGTCAATTAATTGCTTACTACTCAAAACACACTTCACTTGGTTTCCAAGACATTTTCCTTCTCTGGTTTCATTCCTTCCTTTCTAATCAACCCTGCTGTTTAGTTCCCTGATTCCTCTTTATCTCCAATAATGGAGAGTCTCAGGATCAGTCAATCCATAGCTTCATTTTTTTTCCTCCCTCCATAGCTTCATTTTTTTTCCTCCAAACCCTTGGAGCCATTTTTGAATCTTACCTTTTACACCTACATTTAACAGCAAATTCTCTCAAGTCTAACTACACAATATGTCCAGAATCCATTTGATTTCTTCCACCATCTATATCCCCTTCTGGGTTGATCTCATTCAGTTCCAAAACTTTAAAATATCTATACAGTGTCAACGCCAAATTTGGGAGTTTTAGTCTGGTTCCCTCTGCTAAACTCCAGACTGGTATATCCAGTTGTCTATTCTATAAGCATCTCAAACTTAACATGTTTCAGGTGCTCTCCTGACATTCCAATCTGTCACTGTCTTTCTTACTTAAGGGCAAGTAATTCCATTCTTCATGTTGCTCAGGTCAAAAGTTTTACTGTCATCCTTGACTTCCTTTTTCAAAGGCCACATATAATCAGTTAGCAAAACCTGTATGAAGTGCTTCCAAATACATACAGAATTTGACCACGGCTATCACTGTAGTCCAGGCCAACATCATTTCTCTCATTTGCATTACCTGACCAAGGAAAAAAGCTTTGTGTTAGAACTGGGACAAGAACTGATAAGCTTTAGGACACTTCTCATATCATGCTATTTCTGGTTAATTTAATGAGCTGCATCCCTTTCAATTCAGGATGACTTGAGAATAATTTTTCCCTTAAATGCTAAGATAAAGCTAATGGAGCTCAGAAATTTGAAGTGTACAGATAATTGTGTGCTAATTTTATATAATTTTTATCAATAGGTTATGAGCTGCTGTCTCTTCTATTATCAGACACATGAGTATCATGTAGCATGGTTGGGACCTATATCAGTATTAAAATAACAATGTTATTTATCATTTTTTCTATATAACAACCCCATGTAATTTCTCAGGAAAAATAATAAAAGACATCCAAATATCCTTGATCTCAATGTAGCTATCAAGTTAAGACTTTTCATAGTGGATTTTCTGTTGGTGGTCCTGCCAAAGATATGAGAGTGGACTTATGAAAGTTTTGATAACAAAAGAGCTATTTAAAAATCAATATATAAATTTCATCATTAGCATTCCTTTCTTGAAATTCTACAATTCGTGATTCTTTAAGAAGGAAACTGAAATTCTGAAATAATAATGTCTGAAGTGAGATTTATATTTAGTTTCAAAAGTTCACTAAGTTCATTAAACCCATATGGTACCTTTGTACAAATTAGGAAGTATGTTGTTTCTTTATAATTACAAATTGGATTTATTATAAAATGAGTTTATTTTTATAACATTATTTTAATAATGATTATTGTGATGATAATTTATAATAATTGACAGAGTGATTTATTTGTAAGAAAAACACCTGTCTGTTTAAACTGGGACTTTAAACAAAATCATATGAACTGCAAAAGAAATGTCAGGTTTAGATGGTGTATACTAAGATATTACATTTTAATTTACTTTTGCAAATCAGTATAGATAATTATTAAAGCAATTCTTTATGGAGAATCACGTTATTTTATATGTGGTTGTATTAACAACCTATTATCGATCTTTCTTTTATACTTTGAAGAGAATGTTTTGCTCCTCTTAGAAGAAAATACTTTTCTTCTGTTTGTTGGCTAATCATCATGATTTACTTAATCAGTTTAGACTGCTGTAACAAATTACTATAGACTAGGTAGCTCAAACTGGAGAAGGCAATGGCACCCCACTCCAGAACTCTTGCCTGGAAAATCCCATGGGCGGAGGAGCCTGGTAGGCTGCAGCCCATGGGGTCGCGAAGAGTCGGACACGACTGAGCGACTTCACTTTCACTTTTCACTTTCATGTATTGGAGAAGGAAATGGCAACACACTCCAGTGTTCTTGCCTGGAGAATCCCAGGGACGGGGAGCCTGGTGGGCTGCCATCTACGGGGTCGCACAGAGTTGGACACGACTGAAGCGACTTAGCAGCAGCAGTCAGGTAGTTCAAACAACAAACATTTGTTAGAACAATTTCAGAGGCTGGAAGTCTAAAATCAGAGCACCTGCATGAGCGGGTTCTTGGTGAGAGCCCTTTCTGGTTTACTTGCTGTGTCCTATGTGGCCAAAAGAGGAAGCTATCTCTGGCTTTTTCATATAAGAGCACTAAACCCATTAATGGTTTAATTACTATGATTTAATTACTTCCCAAAGTTCCCACCTCCAAATACCATCACATTGAAATTGGGGTTTCAACACATGAATTTTGGAGGGACACAACCATCCAGTCCATGGTGGTGGTTTGGTCACTCAGTCGTGTCTGATCCAGTCCATAATGTTTATTAATTTTGTTAGAACAAGATACTTAATTGCCATCAGCCAGAGGAGTTATAGTTTACAAATAGCCCATCTCTGGACCTAATTCAGAGTTTTGATAGTAGAAAAAAATGTCACAAAAGCAAAAATGCTGCAATGAAAATGGTTCCCCTTAAAGGTGATAACTTGTATAGTGCATGACCTGAACAACTGTATGAGGCCACCATTAAATTAGTGGTTTAGTGAAAAATTTAGACATTTACAAAATGCCCTTACATAAATGAGGCATTTTATTATATGTCAGAAATAGAGGCATGGAATAGATGTAGCTTTAGTCATCAAGGTACTCACTATAGAGTTAATTTCTGTGGTTTCTCAAAAATCCTTTCCTAAGAAAAACATAGCTCTCATTCGCTAACTTATTCATTCAACAAATAATTCTTGTGCCTTTTAGGTGTACTGATATTGCTCCAATATTGGAGTATTTAAAAAGTCTCTTTCTTACCTTAATATACATTTAAAATGTGTTCTGTATTTTCATATGCTTCTAATTTGGGATTAATGTCTATATTGTCTTACTTTAACCTCATGTTAAATTTTCAAGGCTGTTAAGTCACGCTACAACATTCTATAATAAAAGATCAATGGATAACTTTTTAAATGGTTTGAAAAACTAACAAAAAATGCAATTAAATGGAAAAGGTTTTCATTGCCCTTTGGTATAGGGCTCCTCATAAAACAAATCAATCTTCCTGTATATTTGTTAAAATGATGTAAATTTATTATACATTATTTATGATTTAACCTGAAATCCTCATAATTTATATACTGGTGAACTCTTATAGAGATATGATAGCCAGGGGGACTCTGAAAAACTAAGGTGATATGACACATGTTTATCTTTTCCACATTGGTCTTTGGATACCTAGAACAGTTGTGTACCGTTATAGCTGGCAAATCATACCAAGTGTTTTAAATGCAGTCTAATTTCACTTGTCACAATCCTGGAGGATAGGTATTATCACTGTCTTCAAGGTAAGGTTCTGAGGTCTAACTGGGGATTCATCTGGCATATGACAAGTACTAGGTCTTCTAATTCCACCACAATTTCATGATTTAGCTTTTTAGTAAGTATTCCTTTTTGCCCCATTTCAGATCTACTGAACCACAATCAGTGAGAGTAGGGTCCAAGAGTACTTAAAAGCATCTCAGGTAATCAAATGAAAATGGTCCACATGCAGCCTTGGGAACTGCCTTTAGTTCTATTTCCTCCAGGTTTCTGATACTAGACAGCAGAGATTTTGAGATTATACTTGCTGCTGAGAAGCTATATAAGGAATACAAAAAACCTGCTTCAATTAAAAGCCTATTACAAGTATGACCTCACACACTTAACCCTGTTGAGTCTGTTTCCCCACATGTAAAATGATCCATAATATAAGCATGTGGTATCATGCCTAGTCCATGCTACGAGGAACACAAAAAACCTGCTTCAATTAAAAGCCTATTACAAGTATGACCTCACACACTTAACCCTGTTGAGTCTGTTTCCCCACATGTAAAATGATCCATAATATAAGCATGTGGTATCATGCCTAGTCCATGCTACGTACTCAGTAAATGCTCCCTACTAATTTCAAAAGTAAAGGCCCAGAATACACTATTTTGCCAGTTAAGGATTGCTTCTTAACTGTGACTATAAGTACGTTCACATTATGAAGGGACAGTATACTCTCTCATCTACATGGTAAACCTTTCGTGTTACACATCTGAGAAAAATGTTGACATGGACAGCCTACATTTGTGTAACAAATACAACTTAGAAGTTGTTTTTGTCATACTCCTCAGTTCAGTTCAGTTCAGTCGCTCAGTCGTGTCCGACTCTTTGCGACCCCATGAATCGCAGCACGCCAGGCCTCCCTGTTCATCACCATCTCCCGGAGTTCACTCAGACTCACATCCATCGAGTCCGTGATGCCATCCAGCCATCTCATCCTCGGTCGTCCCCTTCTCCTCCTGCCCCCAAACTGGACATGGAACAACAGACTGGTTCCAAATAGGAAAAGGATTATGTCAAGGCTGTATACTGTCATACTCCTCAGTTCAGTTCAGTCGCTCAGTCGTGTCCGACTCTTTGCGACCCCATGAATCGCAGCACGCCAGGCCTCCCTGTTCATCACCATCTCCCGGAGTTCACTCAGACTCCTACTTCACATTAAAAATCCAGAATTTTATAAAGGTGTTAAACACATGTTTTAAGTAAAGCAATAAAAGATTACCTTTATGCTCTAAACTCTTGCTTTTCAGTTAAAAAACAAATTCTTTTTGCAGTTAATTGCCCTTTACAAAAAACTTCAGTGAAATAGCTTGCCTAGAATTTCCTTAAGCTCAGCTAGTCTGTCACAAAGCACAGAGATAATTGCAGGTTAAATAGATTTGAGCCTTTGATGGCTGGATGACATCACTGACTCGATGGATGCAAGTCTGAGTGAACTCCGGGATTTGATGATGGACAGGGAGGCCTGGCGTGCTTCAATTCATTGGGTCACAAAGAGTCGGACACGACTGAGCAACTGAACTGAACTGACTGATAAAGTCTTATTTAAGAATATGACTTGACACTGCATATTAATCAAGTTGGCATTCATATTTGTGGCTCCCTTACAATGTTCATGCAATATGAAATCGAACTTGAATTTGTTGAGCATAAAACGCCCACCATGTGCACCCAGGAATGAATTACGTATACCCTTTCATGTTTTCATTTACTTCCCCAACCAACCATTAATAAAGACATTCGATTATTCTGGCATCAATTAGGAAAATACATCCTTATGAGGCATTTTAGATTTCAAAAGGTTGTTGTTCAGTCACTGTGTCCGACTCTTTGTGACCCCATAGACTGCAGCACACTAGACTCCTCTATCCTTCACTGTCTCCCAGAGTTTGCTCAAATTCATGCTGAGTTGGTGATGCTATATAACCATCTTAACCCCTGCTGCTTCCAGGACACATCATAGAGAGGAAAACTGTTACTATGAGGGAGAGGGATTATGGTATGTGTGTTATTTGTGTTAGGCCAATTATGTGGAGATAGCATCCAATTCTGGACATCATTTATACTAAGAATACATTTTACTTAGCAATTGAATGAGCTGTATTCCTTCCTTTTGGAATTAGTTGACCAATTTAAAATACATTATTTATTTAAACAGAACATATGGTTTACAATCCATAATTAAAGTGGCCTATTTGCTTTACCCACTTTGCATTGTTTTCTTTTATAACTAAATTGGTTATAAAACCTTATACTACAAAAGCCAAGTATCTATGGAGAGCCAATACTGGCTAACCTTCCTCTAATCCTCCCAGAGACAGCCCTGAACATCAGAACATCAACCAAGTTATTCTGGGTATTGGTGCTTCATGACCAAGGGAAAAAGCTATCTAACAGTTCTCTCCTTACAGGTCTCAGTTCTGTGAAAATGTGAAGATATTTTCCTCTGGAAAATGTTTTATTTGTGAACCAAAAGAACTACCATTTTTACTAAGTAGGGATTTCAATATTACCAAAAAAATACAATAAAATCCACCTCTGAACTCTGAAAGGATCCATTCCAGAAACCTTTTCCAGAATTTATACTCATCAGTCATCATCTCTTCCTACTGAGCTTGTATTTTTCATTTTGAGCCAAGGGTCAACAACTGTGGCCTACAGGCCAAATCCAGCTTGCCACCTGTTATCGTAAATAAAGTTCTATTGGAACACTGGAACACAGCTACAACTATCATCTATTATGTATTATCTTTGGCTATCTTCATGCTATAAAAGACTTAAGTAACGGTGAAAGAGACCATATGGCCCTCAAAGCTTAAAATATTACCTGCATCTTAACAAAAAAGGCTTGGCAACTTCTACTTTAAATACTTTCATTAAAAAGAAACTATTGAAATTTTGAATTACAAGAAAATAAATATTTTTCTATCCTTTATGCACTTTGGCCTACATATGACTTGAGAATTTTTGCGGACTAGCTTGGGTATCTAAACACTGCTTATAGCTCTGTTTCTAGGAATCCTTTAAAAAGTATACACAACCAGTTGAGCAAAGAAGGAACATTTATCTATTTAACTGACTCCAAGAATCAACCAAAGAATAGGCCTGACAAGCTTGGAGAAAACATGTTTACCTCTTTTTTAAATAGGTTTATGGAACTAGGGAGTCATGAAAAAAGCTGTTGGCAGTAATAGCAAGCACTGCCTCAAAATATATTTACCGACATTTATAAATAACAAAAAAATTCCTTTAATACTAGAAATTCCCCAATTCTTAAAAGGTAAGATGGTTTTTAAGACTACATGGAATAAATTTTTGTCAGGTAATATACACAACTATGTTAGCATTTTTCTTTTTCTCAACCAAATACACTTTTACCCACATTTCTAAAATGCTACAGAGCAACCAGCAGGGCAGTGTGATAAATGGGGATGGTTCACACAGCTGCACAAGACAAGATTTACCTTACCATGACTTAAAAAATCGGGGGAAAAAAATCATATGTATCTTGCACTATTGATTTGTATGTTTAATTTATATAGTACATGAATTTCTCTTTTCAACTAATTTTCCATAAATATTAAAATAGTAGAATATCTTTTCTAAAAGTTCTCAAAATAATCATTAGATTTCTTTACTATTAATATTTAATAGAAAAATAAAACCAAGCTACCAAGTGTATTATTTAGGCCAAAAAAAAGTTTTTTTCAAGAAAATGTAGAAATATTTTAATTTACATATCATATTACAATGAATCAACATGGAGTCAAAATCCACAATTACACATTCCTAAAAATTCTGACCATCAATCTCAGAATAATCAGTTTCTGTACAAAGATTTACAGCTGTCTGATATATGTAATTTTTCCTCAGTGTGCTACAGAGTTCAAAGGTTCTGCTCGAATATTCCCCAAATCAAGTGCAGAATCTGTCTCTTCATCAATTTCTCCAATGACTGCACTGTTAAGGGAAAAAGAAAAAAAAGATCAGAACAATCTCATTTCTGACTAAAACTGAGAGGAGATAATAAAGAGAACTACTAGCTGCAGTTCTCTGGTTTTAGTTAAATGAAAAACATTTTCATATTTAAGTCACAAAACTCAAATTGAAGGCAACACTGTTACAGGAACGAAGATTAAAGGATGAACTGCATACAGTGTGACTAGTCTTTAAAGCAAAGCCACAAGTCTTTAAAGGGAAAAAAAAAACACATATGGAATAGATAATGGTATAAAACCCCAGAGTTTCAATCCTGATTTTCACTGAATCCAGGGACTATCGGAGAAGGGGATGACAGAGGATGACATGGCTGGATGGCATCACCGACTCGATGGACATGAGTCTGAGCAGACTCCAGGAGTTGGTGATGGACAGGGAAGCCTGGTGTGCTGCAGTTCATGTGGTCGCAGAGTCAGACACGACTGAGCGACTGAACTGAACTGAAGGACTATTCTGGGAATGGGCGAGGTGCAGTGGGGTTGGGGGAGGATCAAAAAATCACTACTAAACAAGCAAATAAGTGTCTGTTATTTGAGTAACTTCAATGAACTAAATCCATCAATATAATATCTATTCATTTCCCTTTCATGGTTTCTCAGTTTACTCAGTGTAAACCCAACAACAAAAAGAAGTGCAATTCTTCCACACAAAGATGACAAAACAGATATTTAGGTATCTAACAAATGATTGTTGATGTGAATGACTTGTGACTGACTAGGGTTAAAAGTCAGCAAATTGTTTCCTTGATTCAACACTAACATAATACGTATAACATTAATTTCATTAATGCCATGCTAGGTAACCAATATCTCTAGCTGGAAATAGGTATTGTTACATCCAGACCAGGGGGCATGTTTGAAACATTATTCCATAAGAGACCAGTTGTTCAAATTTGTCTGGCTTTACTTAAAGTAAATTCTACAAATAAATATGTTACACAGAATTTGCCTGATTTTCCTTTAAACTATATAGTCTTCAGTTCTTTAATAAATGAGAAATGCCAAACTGTAGAAAATATGTTCAGTTTCCTCAATATGAACAAATCAAGACCTCAGTTCCATCTTTAAAAATCTAATGTCATTTAAAATCCTTATGGAGAGTAGAGTGCTGAAAAGTGTTTTAAAACCAGTTCTCCAAGAAAAAGGGGTAGGCTGATTCGCAGTGTTGGCTGAGATCCATAGTGCAAAATAATCCTACTACAGCCAATTTTAAGTTACCAACAAGACGTCAATCAATCAGCTTGCAAAATTTCCCCAAATATAAAAATCTGCTTTAGTGAGCAGTATAACATGGCTCCAGCATATCACTGGGTCTACAGCAATGTTTCAAATTTTTTTTTAATGAAGTTCAAAAAAAGAGAAAATTTTTTTAAATTAAAGTAGGAGAAATCGTCTTAAACTCAATTATTATGCAAAGTCCCAATACAATCAGTGTATTCTGGTCAGGAGACCTGGGCTCTACCTGCCATTCTTTACAGCTCACTTCACCTAAATATTATCTCTATAGGATATTTTATAAACCTCTGGTTTTGATTAAAGATCAAATAGTTTACCCATCTAAAGGTGATTTTCTTCCACATTCTACTTGTCCAACAAATTAATCTGAGATGCTATATATTTTTCACTGCCTTCCATGTTTTAATTTTAAACAGTGCTCACTAGTAAAGTGATTCAACAATATTCCAGTCTCTATACTTCACTAACACAGCAGCTTCTGGCCACATGTGACTATTAAAATTAAGTACAATTAAGTAAAATCTAAAATTCATTTCTTCAGTCACACCAGCTACTTCAGTATCCAGTGGCCACACACTTGGTTAGTACCTACTACAGTGGACAATGCAGATATACAACAGATACGTAACATTCCATCATCCCCTAAAGCTGTACTGGACAGTATTGCTCTACAATGTTGCACTTGTCTTATACTGTTACCACCAAAATGTATCTTCTCAAACTGTCATATCAGTGTCACAAGTTAACTGAGGCCACGACATAAACATGGGACAGCTTAAGTCTGCCAATTATACTAAAAATTAAAAGAAAAAATGGATAAATTCAGCTATGTTATAAAGCATTATTTAAAACTGTTCACAAAAGAGATTTCAAAGACATTTTCAAACTCTAGCCCGGAGGTGTATTTAAGTTCCTCTGAAATTAGGGATATTTTGGAAGAACATTTTAAGAACCTCCTCCAGTGAAGTATCCAGTGTTAAGGCAGGGTTCTTTCTGGACCCTATTCAGGCTATTTAACTATTAGAAATATGGACAAATCTCAGTAGATAGAAACCTCTTCTCCATACAGCAAAGCAGTGCACCTATTGTATATTGCTGTGTGTGAGTCACTCAGCCATGTCCAGTTCTTTGTGACCCCATGGGCTGTAGCCCACCAGGCTCCTCTATCCATGGGATTCCCCAGGAAAGAATACTGGAGTGGGTTCCCATTTCCTTCTCCAGGGGATCTTCCTGACCCAGGGATTGAACCCAGGTCTCCTGCATTGCAGGTGGATGCTTTTACAGTCTGAGCAACTTGCCTAAAAAAAGACATTTTACTTACACATTGTCACCTCTTACGATGTATAACCCTAGTACCACTTGTTCTACTCCCTGTGAAGAGCTGAACACTCGTTCATGGCTTTCATCCAGTATCAAATTAATGGTCTGGTCAAAACCTTTCAGTGTTCCCTGTAAAGAAAATATTCAAGAGAAAAAAGACAAATTATCTGAATGTGTAAATTCAACCACCCCATTTTAGCTGCCAGGTATTTCCAATAGGAGGACCTATTTTAAATACACATACAAGTTTACTATAAAATATCTCTTTATGACCAAGAGTACTCTTGGCACAAAACTTACCTCTTGGTTTTTTAAGGGGGAGGGGGGCACCAAGCTTCTGCTAGTGCAGAGAGCTATTGAGAATTACAAAGGACCCCATGTACTAGTTTACTTCCAAGGAAGCAGCATAAAATTTCAGGCTGTCCAGAAGTGAATATTCTAAAGATACAAACTAAAACAAGGAAAACTTAAGGGAAATACTCCTATACACAGCAGCTATAGTAATGTAACAGTATCATACACGTTCAGTTCAGTTGCTCAGTCGTGTCTGACTCTTTGCAACCCCATGAATCGCAGCACGCCAGGCCTCCCTGTCTATCACCAACTCCCGGAGTTCACTCAGACTCATGTCCATCGAGTCAGTGATGCCATCCAGCCATCTCATCCTCTGTCGTTCCCTTCTCCTCCTGCCCCCAATCCCTCCCAGCATCAGAGTCTTTTCCAATGAGTCAACTCTTCGCATGAGGTGGCCAAAGTACTGGAGTTTCAGCTTTAGCATCATTCCTTCTAAAGAAATCCCAGGGCTGATCTCCTTCAGAATGTTACATGCCAGTAAACATGCTACACATTATCTCAACCAATCTCTACCTTTTGTAGTAGATATTATATGTATTCCCACTTCAGAGAAGAAAAATTGAGGCACAGAGAAGTAATCTCTCACAGTTTCATGGCTGGAAATTAGCAGAGCTAGAATCTAAACCATGAAAGGCTAGCTTCAAAGCCAGACCACTGAACTTCTATGTTACACTACTATGAACAAACAAATATAATTTACCACTTTTCAGAGATTCAAATCAATCCCATAAATATACACAAACTTCAACTGGTAGTAGTAATAGCTAAGGCTAGATGAGTACTTAGTACTTGCCAAAGTGTTCTATGGGCTGCATATGGATTTACTTATTTAATCCCCCTAATAACTGAGTAACAGTAGACACAAATATGACCACAACAACTTGAAAGTTCTAGAACTTTAAAGAAATATTCAGTTTTACAGAAGGATCATGGCTCCTAATAAAGGAAGACATGGGCATATTTCAACACAGTATCTCAGATGCTATTTCAGTTTCTGAAGAACATCAACTGATACTGATGGCTTTGGTTGGTTAAATCTCTTATTAAAGTTTCATGTTTTAAAACTCAAAATATGTAAAATTAGATCAAGATAAAGAGAAAATGTTAACTTAAAATTTGGAAAAGAAGCAAAATGTGGAGTATTTACTATACTAAACTAGTTAGCAAATAGTTGTTTCCACACTCATACACAGCTTCTTGGCTTCATCTTACAAGTAACTATTTTATCAAGTTTCAATGGACAGAGGAGTCCGGTAGAATACAATCCATGGGGTTGCAAGGAATTGGACACAACTGAGTAGACACACACATTCTATCAAGTGAGCTCTCCTGGTGGCTCAGCATCGAAGAATTTGCCTGCCAATGCAGTCTACTGCTGCTGCTGCTAAGTCGCTTCAGTGCGTCTGACTCTGTGCGACCCCAAAGACGGCAGCCCACCAGGCTCCCCTGTCCCTGGGATTCTCCAGGCAAGAACACCGGAGTGGGTTGCCATTTCTTTCTCTAAAGCATGAAAGTGGAAAGTGAAAAGTGAAAGTGAAGTTGCTCAATCGTGTCTGACTCTTCCTGACCCCATGGACTGCGGCGTACCAGGCTCCTCTTCCCCTAGGATTTTCCAGGCAAGAGTACTGGAATGGGTTGCCATTGCCTTCTTTCTCCAATGCAGTATATGTGGGTTCAATTCCTGGGTTGGGAAGATCCCCTGGAGAAGGAAATGGCAACCCACTCCAGTATTCTTGCCTAGGAAATCCCATGGACAGAGGAGCCTGGTGGGCTACCATCCATGGGGTCACAAAGGGTAGGACATAACTTAGCGACTCAACAAATTCTATCAAGTGAACTATGTGTCAAAGGAATACAGAACTGCTGAACTTTAGTTCTCAAAACATCCTTTTTAAATGGCTTTCCTTCTATAAACTTAAAACAAGTTTCCAATTTATCATCTATCCCATTAAAAAAAACTTTTAAACCCAAGGTTTCCACAAACTAAAAAACTATTTGCAAATATTTCTTAATAGCGATAGGCTTCTCAAAGTTAAGATGAGATTAAAATATTTCAAACTCTCTTAATTTGACAAAATACAATGTGAAGTACCTTAAAAAAATAAACAAAACCATGACTGCTCTCTTAAGAAGGAAGCAAGGCCACTGGCCTTAGGCTTTGGAGTCAAATCCAGTTTAAATCCCAGTTTGGTTCTGCCACATACATTCATAAGACTCTGGGAAAGTGACTCTTTTTCTGATCCAGGTTCTTAGCTTAGAATGCAGGGCTAGTTCTTGTTCACAGAGTCATACTAGGATTAAGTGATATAACACACGTGACATGCCTGGTACATGACACATGTTTAATAAATGGCAAAGTCTGACACTTGGTAATTGCCACTCAAGGACCCACTGAGAAAAATCCCAAGGATTAAAAATAAAAACATCAATTGCAGAGTGGGAAGACAGAAGAACAAATTCTATGAATTATATAAGACAATAAAGTTTAGCAGCCTTAAAACTTTTTTGAAAGTTACCAATCATGAATTATAAATGAAATTAAGCCGTCAAAAATCATGGAATAAATTCTTCAGATCAAAGAGAGAATCCAAGACTTTTCTGGAATTAAAATGGGATACAGTGATAAAAGGAAAAATGAGATGAAATAAACTTAGATATTCATCGTAATTTATTCCACAGAAGCACGAGATTCTACAACCAAAGACTATCTGAAGATTAACACCATACATGTCTTAAATGTTCATTATATAGAGGTAGTATCTAAATCTTTTTAAAAAGTTTCCAAGAAGCACACACACACAATTAAAAAAAACAACAACTGTTATAATTCATGTAGTAGATGTCAGAGCACTAAATGAGGAAGGAAATAAAAGATGAAGGAAGATAAATACAAAATATAGACAGATATCTGCAGACTAGACCAAAAGTTCTCTAAGGGCAGATTCTGTTATTCATCCAAGCTTATAGAAGAAGCCTTGTATGTAACTTACAGTCAATGTTTATTAATGGAAAAAAAAAAAAAAAAACGGATTGGCAGCTATTTATCAAAGAGATAAAGAGTTGAATCATAAGAAAACTGCAATGCAGGTGTACTCTGGGGCCTAGGCACTGGAGATCAGAGGTTGTACATAAAAATTTACAACCAGTAAGCCTACAAGAGTGGGCTTCCCAAGTGGCACTGCAGTAAAGAATCCACCTGCCGATGCAAGAGACGCAGGAGATCCGGGTTTGATCTCTGAGTTGGGACAATCCTCTGAAGCAGGAAATGGCAACCCACTCCAGTATTCTTGCCTGGAAAAGTTCATGGACAGAGGAGCCTGGCGGGCTACACTTCAGGAGGTCATAAAGAGTCTGGGACAACTGAACATCGCAGGCAGAAAAGCCTAAAAGAAAATAGAGGATGAATACGCCAAATACTTACCACAATCATTCTCCCATCAGAAGTAATGACAGCAACAGTTCCTGATAACTGAATCAAGGAAAGCATTTCTAAGGGAATGCAAACTGAAAACTTAAAATCTGGTAAGGAAATGGCTTAAATTACTAGGAAAAAAGGTGACAGAATTAAGATATAACTATTTAACACAGCCACATTTACAACATAAAACTGTATGTTCTTAATTCTCTGTGACAACTACACAATCTAAAAAAGGAAAAATAGAAAAAGAACATCCTTTTTATGAGATCAGTGTATTCTATCTTAAAACAGCTGGGATGTTTGGTACTCATTTTTAATGGGGGAATATTGCAAATATGAAAATTGAGCAAGGTATTTTTCCTTTTTTAAAACCTGTTTCTTCATCTCTGAAACGAAAATTGGATCAGTTCTTAACAATTCAATGTCAAATGATTTAATACGTTAAGACACTGTCTTCTAGGACCTGCCTTCTGGAATGCAAAAGAAACTATAATCAATGCCATGAGTACCAATATGCTTGCATCATTTAAAAAGAAAAACCTTTAGCATTCCACTTTTGTCCCAAATTTGTACATAAGAGCACAACATAATGTTTCTGTCCCGAGACTTTAAAATGGTGCATAAGAGTACTATTACAGGAGCTTTTTAAAGCTATTTGCCCCACAAGGCGATCTATTACAACAGCAAGCGTTATTTTAATTCCATCAACAATAAAGTTGAGATTTCAACTGGTAAAGGGTCAGATATTCAATTTTTGCATCATCTGTAAAGTTTTTGCTATCCTCGAAGACTGAGCAAAGCCTATGAATAAAATAAACACATAGATTTACGAGTCCACCGTCGCAGCTGGTAAAAAAACTGTTAATCTTATTCCCAAACGTGAACGTATAGGCCCGAGGGAAATGGAAAGGGTGAATCAATAACTGATTTCTATAGAGACACGGAAAAGTTCGGAATAATCTTGCCGGTTTTGCTGGGCTTTTCCCTCAAGTTAAGACGCCTTGGACCAGCAGGAGCTGCGGGTTCCAGTCCCAGGGGTGAGCCTGGTGGGTCCCAGATCCTTAACCTCCGCATCCCCACCCCGGGCCCCAAGCCCGTCAGTGGCTCGGTGCCCCAACCGCCCGCCGATCCCGACCCCTGGCCTTTCCAGCACTGGTCCACTCCGGGGCCAGACGTGGGCCTCACCAAGGCCTTGACTAATGCTCGCGACAGCCGACTGAAGGATACGGTTGATGTAGTTCTCCAAGGCGGACGTCATGATACGCGACCTAGCAACTGGAAACACTACAGCCCCGGCGACCAGATGAGCTAGAAAGGATCGCCAGGGAACAGCAGCCACTCTCGCCGACTGGCGGCAGCAAATACCGCGAGAACTGCCGCAGGGCGGCCTCCACGAATCAGAGACTGAAAGAAACCGGCCAAGCATTCCCGAGATGCAAAGCGACGACGACCTTAATGCGCGTGTGCAGGATGTTTCTGCTCTTGCGGGTGGTATTGGAAGGCGGAAAGAACTAAAGAGAACGGGCGGTGGAAGAAAGAAAGAAGCTCTCTGAAGATGGGGAGAAGGTGGGCGAGCGCGCTTCATAGCGGAATGGAAGGCTTTAGTGGCAGAAGTTACTAAGGGGAAATGTTGAGAGAAGATGGGGAAGGCAGGAGAAAACCGAATAAGGTGTTTTTGTCACAAGTGAAGTAGAGAGACGAGTGCTGTTCTGGTTATGAAGTGTAGACGTCGGGATGTGGAATCCCTAATTTTGTACTACAGAGGCCAAAAATTAACCTTTTAGAAGCTAAGCGACCCCGGACAAAGTCCCACAAGTTGTAACCGTGTGGTATACATATCTGGAGAAGTCAGTAGTTAAAAGCATGTTCGCATTTTGCATTTGCTTCCAAAAGGGCTGCATCGTGTTCACCTGCAACTATCAGACATTGTTAATCATTGCGAGTGGGCTGCACCCCAAATGTTTTTGTTGTTAAAAAAAAGTTTAAAATGCTGCATCGCGGCGGCGTTGTCACTCATGTATTTTGTCACTCTGTCGTGTCCGAGTCTTTGCGACCCCGTGGACTGTAGCCGACCACGCTTCTCCGTCCATGGGATTTTCCAGGCAAGAGTTCTGGAATGGGTTGCCGTTTCCTTCTCCAGAGGGTCTTCCGGACCCAGGGATCAAAACCGGTTTTCCCACATTGTAGGCAGACGCTCATTGGAAAAGACTGATGCTGGGAGGGATTGGGGGCAGGAGGAAAAGGGGACGACAGAGGATGAGATGGCTGGACGGCATCACCGACTCGATGGACGTGAGTTTGAGTGAACTCCGGGAGATGGTGATGGACAGGGAGGCCTGGCGTGCTGCGATTCATGGGGTCGCAAAGAGTCGGACACGACTGAGCGACTGAACTGAACTGAACTGAGGCAGACACTTGACCGTCTCAGCTACCAGGGACTGAATCCAAATGGTAGACTGTGACTCTTCCTTAGGAAACAGTCTTTCACCACACCACAAAGTTTCCCTCCCCTCAGGTTATAAAATCAGTTACTTTTAAAAGGCTGGCAGGTCCGCTGCTTATTCCTGGAAAGGACTGATTCTGGAAGAGCTTGCTAAATAAGCAGCAGACTGGGTTCTAGTCCTGCTGTGCTAATGAAATTGTGTATCCTTGCACAAGTGACATCAGCTCATCTGGGCCTCAGTTTCCTTAAATTCTACCCCATTTATCATTTTGGATATTTATGTGTGTTACTACAAAACATATTTATTTTACTGTGGTACTCTAGATTCAAAGGACTTGAAGTTAGGAAAAAAAAAAATCCATGTACAAAATACCAGAGTTATTTTTCCTTTGTACAGAATTGCCTTATGATGTCAGTTAGGGGTGCTGTTTCTTTTTTTTCCTCCCGCCCATCTCCCTCACCATGCCAGCCCTCTAGGTTGATACAGAGCACATGTTTGAGTTTCCTGAGACATACAGCAAATTCCTTGTTGGCTATCTATTTTACATAAGTGTAAGTTTACATGTTACTCTCTTCATACGTCTCACTCTCTCCTCCCCTCTCTCCATGTCCATAAGTCTATTCTCTATGTCTGTTTTTCCATTGCTGCCCTGCAGATAAATTCTTCAGTACCTTGTTTCTAGATTCTGTATATATGCATTAGAATATGATATGTATCTTTTTCTGACTTACTTCACTTTGTGTAATAGGCTCTAGCTTCATCCACCTCATTAGCATTGACTCAAATGTGTTCCTTTTTATGGCTGAGTAATATTCCATAGTGTATATGTACCACAACTTTATCCATTCATCTGTCAATGGACAACTACATTGCTTCCATGTTCTAGCTATTGTAAATAGTGCTGCAGTGAACAATGGGATACATGTGTCTTTTTCAGTTTTGGTTTCTTCGGGGTATATGCCTAGGAGTGGGTTTGCTGGGTCATATGGTGGTTTTATTCCTAGATTTTTTAAGGAATCTCCATACCATCTTCCATAGTGGCTGTATCAATTTACATTCCCACCAACAGTGCAAGAGTGTTCCCTTTTCTCTACGCCCTCTCCAGCACTTACTGTTTGTAGACTTTTTGATGATAGCCACTCTGACCAGGGTGAGGTAATAGCGCATTGTAGTTTTGATTTGTATTTCTCTAATAATGAGTAGTGTTGGGCATCTTTTCATGTGTGTGTGAGCCATCTGTAGGTCTTCTTTGGAGAAATGTCTGTTTAGGTTTTTTCCCACTTTCTGATTAGGTTGGTTGTTTTTCTGGTAATGAGTTGTATGAGCTGCTTATATATTTTGGAAATTAATCCTTTGTCATTTGTTTCAGTTCCTATTATTTTCTCCCATTCTGAGGGTTGTCTTTTTACCTTGCTTCTGGTTTCCTTTGCTGAACAAAAGCTTTTAATTTTAATCAGGTCCCACTTGTTACTTTTGTTTGTATTTCCATTACTCTAGGAGGTTGGTCATGGAGGATCTTGCTTTGATCTATGTCATCGAGTGTTCTGCCCATGTTTTCCTCGAAGACGTTTATAGTTTCTGGTCTTATATTTAGGTCTTTAATCCATTTTGAGTTTATCTTTGTGTACAGTGTTAGAAGGTGTAATTTCATTCTATTAAATGTAGTTGTCCAATTTTCCCAGCACTATTTATTGAAGAGGCTGCTTTGCCCCATTGTATATTCCTGCCTTCTTTGTCAAAATTAAGGTACCCATAGGTGCATGGGTTTATTTCTGGGCTTTCTGTCTTGTTCCACTTGTCTATATTTATGTTTTTGTGCTGGTACCATACTCTCTTGATGACTGTAGCTTTGTAGTATTCTGAAGTCAGGAAGGTTGATTCCTCCAGCTCCATTCTTTTTTCTCAGACTACTTTGGCTATTCAGGGTCTTTTGTGTTTCCGTATGAACTGTGAAATCTTTTGTTCTAGTTCTGTGAAAAATGCCATTGGTAATTTGATAGGGATCACATTGAATTTGTAGATTGCGTTTGGTAGTATAGTCATTTTCACAGGTGTGCTGTTTCTTAACTGAAGAATTGACGGTTTAAAAACTCTTGCAATATCAGCAGTTTTCTTCTGAAAAGCATCTGTTTTCAAGCATCTGTTTACAGCATACTCACAAAATTACCTACATATCATTCCCAAATGTTCAGTATTTTATATACTGGAACTTACTTTGACTTGTTTGAAACCACATGTAGTCAGGAATTAGGTGGTACATGTCCCAGTTTTTTGTTTGTTTGTTTGGGGGGATGGTGGTGGTGGTGGTAAATGCAAGAGCAATATCTTCCGTAAATTAAAAGAAAAATGAAGCAATCGTGATGTGCAGATGTTAGATACTGAACTAAAAGAAATCCAAAGTACTGTCTAGTGATAAATGTGGTATCGTTCAATTCAGTTCAGTTCAGTCGCTCAGTCTTGTCCAACTCTTTGCGACCCCATGAATCGCAGCATTCCAGGCCTCCCTGTTCATCACCATCTCCTGGAGTTCACTCAGACTCATGTCCATTGAGTCCATGATGCCATCCAGCCATCTCATCCTCCGTTGTCCCCTTCTCCTTCCCCCAATCCCTCCCAGCATCAGAGTCTATTCCGATGAGTCAATTCTTTGCATGAGGTGGCCAAAGTACTGGAGTTTCAGCTTTAGCATCATTCCTTCCAAAGAAATCCGAGGGTTGATCTCCTTCAGAATGGACTGGTTGGATCTCCCTGCACTCCAAGGGACTCTCAAGAGTCTTCTCCAACACCACAGTTCAAAAGCATCAATTCTTCTGCGATCAGCCTTCTTCACAGTCCAACTCTCACATCCATACATGACCACAGGAAAAACCATAGCGTTGACTAGACGGACCTTAGTTGGCAAAGTAATGTCTCTGCTTTTGAAAATGCTATCTAGGTTGGACATGACTTTTCCTCCAAGGAGTAAGCGTCTTTTAATTTCATGGCTGCATTCACCATCTGCAGTGATTTTGGAGCCTAAAAAATAAAGTCTGAGACTGTTTCCACTGTTTCCTCATCTATTTCCCATGAAGTGATGGGACCGGATGCCATGATCTTCATTTTCTGAATGTTGAGCTTTAAGCCAACTTTTTCACTCTCCTCTTTCACTTTCATCAAGAGGCTTTTTAGCTCCTCTTCACTTTCTGCCATAAGGGTGGTGTCATCTGCATATCTGAGGTTATTGATATTTCTCCCGGCAATCTTGATTCCAGCTTGTGTTTCTTCCAGCCCAGC
>SJYT01008228.1:36985-52582 GCA_006410635.1 Cephalophus harveyi
TCTTCATATAAGTTAAATAAGCAGGGTGACAATATACAGCCTTGACGTACTCCTTTTCCTATTTGGAACCAGTCTGTTGTTCCATGTCCAGTTCTAACTGTTGCTTCCTGATCTGCATACAGATTTCTCAAGAGGTAGGTCAGGTGGTCTGGTATTCCCATCTCTCTCAAAATTTTCCACAGTAAGGGCTTAGCAAATATTTTCTGTAAAGGAACAAATAAATACTTCTTTTTTGCAGGCCTTATATGACACAAAACAACCACTCAACTCCACTGTTGTAGTTGGAAAACAGTTATGAACTATTTAAAATGAATGAGTATGGCTGTATTCCAATAAAATTTTATTTACTGATACAGGATATGGATCATAGTTGTAGACCCCTACAGTGGAGATAAGAATTAAGAGGTGAATCAACCAAATACATTGTGCAGAGCTTATTTGGATTGAATGACCAACTGTAAAAGTATTTATGAAACAATCAGGCAAATTTGAGTACTAACTAGTTATTCAATGATATTAGAATAATATTTTGATGAGAAAATGGCATAAGTATGTTTTACAAAATCCTTACATTCTGGGTTACACATTGAGTATTTAAAGATAAAATAATGATACCTGAGATTTATTTTTCCTAGAAGGCAATGGCACCCCACTCCAGTANTATTTATGAAACAATCAGGCAAATTTGAGTACTAACTAGTTATTCAATGATATTAGAATAATATTTTGATGAGAAAATGGCATAAGTATGTTTTACAAAATCCTTACATTCTGGGTTACACATTGAGTATTTAAAGATAAAATAATGATACCTGAGATTTATTTTTCCTAGAAGGCAATGGCACCCCACTCCAGTACTCTTGCCTGGAAAATCCCATGGATGGAGGAGCCTGGTAGGCTGCAGTCCATGGGGTCGCTAAGAGTCAGACATGACTTCACTTTCACTTTTCACTTTCACGCATTGAAGGAAATGGCAACCCATTCCAGTGTTCTTGCCTGGAGAATCCCATGGGTGAGGGAGCCTGGTGGGCTGCCATCTATGGGTTCACACAGAGTCAGACAGGACTGAAGTGACTTAGCAGCTTAGCAGCAAAATAATGAAGCAGAAGTGGGAAAGCTGATGTAGGAGGAGGTAATAGGTCAGTGGTCCTCAAAGTGTGGTTCCCCAGACCAAGAGAAGCATCTGGAACCTTGTTAAAAAATGTGAATTCTCTGGGCACCAATCCTGGTTTACAAAATCATAAACTCTAAGGTGAAGTCCAGAAATCCACTTTAACAAGGGCTCAAAGTGATTCTCATGCATGTTAAAATTTAAAACCACCCACACAGATAAAACAAGAATGAGCATGATATGTGATAAAGTTTTGTGCTGAATACATGAGGATTCACTGTATTATTTTGAATATTTTTATATGTTTGAAATTTTCCAAATACAATAGTAAAATAAAAGGGACAACTAGGAAGATTGGGAATGCGAAGGAAAGCCTAGGCCCAACATTCAGATAAGTGAACACTTACAGGAGGACTAAAATAGGAGTCAGCACCCAGAAATACCAGGAGATGAAATGACCTGGTTTCCCTCCCCTGTTGATCCATCCCCACTTCCACCCATGTGTACTCCTCTGTAAGCCTGCACAGTATTCCAGCTACACAACTATGACCAACTAGTCACTTCCTTAAGGGAGACCTCTTAAGGTTTGTGGATAAATCATCAACCTAATAAGTGTTCAGTCAAACAGCCCGTTTTTGGCCTCAAGGAGAAACTCTTTAACTTCCTTATCCCTAGTGGAAAATGCTTTCTTAGTGTTTCCTCAAGGACCTTCACCCATCAAGGATCACCTCTTCCTGTCTGCCTCTAGCCCAGTGGTTCTAACTCTGATTGCATGTGTCAGTTACCTGGGAAATCATTTAAAGTTCTTGATGCCCAGGACATACCTAGATATATCAATTGTAATTTGTGGGGATGAGATGAGTATTTTTAAAAAACTCCTCAGTGATTCCAATGTGCAGCCAACGTTGAGAACCACACACTGTTGATCCTTCTCAAACAAGCTTCTAGCTAGACTAGTCCACACTAGCCACACCTATGTCCAAACTTCTCACTTACCCTCAGACATTACCTCCTGTTTTTCCCACTATTCCTTCTTTGGGAATGACCTCAGCTTCTGGATTCCAAAAAAAAAAAAAAAATCTTGAGGGTTTTTTCCTTAAATGTTCTGTAACACTTACTTACCTACACTCTTTCTAAATGCACCCCTTTTTTGTCACTATACTCCTCCTCTTTGTTTTTATCACGCCTGTGATTGCCCTGTTCCCTTTCTTTTGCAAGACTCTCTTCCTCATCACATCCTTAAATGTTCTTTTCTATAAGCCCTGTGCTAAAGATTCTTCATCATCTCATTCTATGCACTTACTTTGGATCATCTTGTCTTCTCCTCTACCTTCAACTGTCTGTACACTGAAGACCCACAAATACATTATTTCCACCCCAAATCCAGTTATGTGCTTCAGACCCACATTGCAAATTCCCTGGTAAACCTCTCTTTCTGCATCGCCTGTAGACACTCCACCTCACTATGTTAAGAAGTAAATCTACCCCTGCTCTCCAATCTGCTAGTGTGTCACTGTGAGCACAGCCTCCGGGCCAGATTGCTTGGGTTTGAAATCTTGATTCAATCATATAATGAATTTGGATGAATGAACTAACCTTTCTGCAACTTTATTTCCTCATTTGTAAAATAGATAAAATAATGATAACTTCCTCATAAGATTATTATTAGTATGAAGATTAACTAAATTAATATGTATAAAGGGCTTAAAGCTGTGCCTGGCAAATCATAAGCATCACTATTTGCTACTACTACTACTTTTTCATCAATATTATCATTATTCTAAATTCCCTATCTCACTGAAGGGTACCATCACCTAATTAGATACAGAAGGGAAATATTTGAGTGTCATTCTTTTTGCCTCATTACATCTATTCAGTTTTTCTTCAGACACTTTCCTTATTTTTCACCACAGCTTCAGGTCAGGCCCATGGTGTGCTGGACTGAAAGCTGATTCTGCACATCTCCTCTTGTCTTTAGTAGCTCTAAACTGGCTATTATGAAAGTTTTTATACCATGGGAATCAGCAAACTCTAGAAATGAGGAATCTTTTTATGTTTTTGAAAAGTCAGTTGTTAAAAATGTAGGCCCTCATGATTTCTCCTCCAAGTTTCTGCAAAACATCCCAATTGTCTTATTTCTACCGCTGTTGTGCCACTCTAGTCCACTCTTAGTCTTGACACTAGGAAAAAAATTCTAAAATACAAATCTCATCATATGACCACTCTCCAGATGACAATAATTCAGTAGCTCCCCATTTTCCTCAGGCTAAAAGCCTCAATCCTTAGCATGCCACACATGGTCAATAGTAGAGGCCACACGTGTTCCATTCTTAATCCTTGAAATGCACCTTCCTTATACAGGTCAACCTGTAAATCCCTTGAGGGCTTTCTTCAGTCTCATGGCACAGCCCAAAGAGCCAGGAAGTTAACTCTCCTGGGAGCAGGGCATGAGACATGGCTGGCATACATCCCAGATCCCACCACCAGGCAGGACAACTCAGATGGAGTCACTCCAGGCAACCCCACTGAATTGAGCCCAATCACCCACAACAGTAATCTGCTCTCATCACCCTCTCCTCTACCAGTGCTCCCTGCCATCACCTCCCAAATTAACCACTGGCCCTCAAGTCCTTATCACAGGGTCTGTGTCTGGGGGGAGCTCAACCTAATACATGGCCATTCATGGCCTTTGCTCCACTTCAGCCTTGCCATTTCTCCCTTCAAGCTGCAGCTCTACTGAACATTTTACATATAGTTCTCCAAAGGCCACATGGTGTCTCACACTTTGTTCTCTTGCAGACACTGCTCACTTTATATGGAATAAGCCCTATTAATTCCATGTTCTTTACCCAGAAAACTCTAACCTGTTCTTCAAAATGCAACTCAGTATCCACCTTTCCCCCTAATCACTGCCATCCTCCTCCTTCAATGAAAGGGTCTCTCACGTGTTCTTATGCCACCAAGTACTTACAGATCTGCTTTCTCTAATCCAATATGGGCTCCCGCAGGTCCTTCTCCAGTCATATACCCACCCCCTACCCAACCAACAGCCCTGGCATGATGCATACTGTTTGTTGTAGTGCTTAGTCGCTGTCAGGTCCAACTCTTTTGTGAGCCCATGGACTGTAGCCCACCAGGCTCCTCTGTCCATGGGATTTCCCAGGCAAGAATACTGGGGTGGGTTGTCATGCCCTCCTCCAGGGGATCATCGCACCTAGGTCTCCTACACTGCAGATGGATTCTTTACTGACTGACCCACCAGGGAAGCCCCAAGAATACTGGAGTGGGTTGCCATTTCCTACTCTAGGGGATCTTTTCAACCAAGGATCAAAACTACCTCTCCTGCATCTTTACCACTGAGTCACTAGGGAAGCCCAGGATGCATATTAGCAAGTCAATAAGGGTGTGTTGAAGGGATATAGTTTGCATGGCCTATTATCCCTTATGTTTTCATCCCTGGAGGAAATGTTCAACGAGGAATTTACCATCTAGGTTGAGAGACAAATCTGTTTTCTCCTATTTCCCAATAATCGCTGTATAATTACAAGCATTATCAGAAACGAAGCTATTTGCATAAATATAGCCAGACACCAATTTTGGTGTAGCCCTGTTGGTGTTTCACCAAGGTCCTTAGCTTTCTAGCCCTGACATTTTCTTATTATCTCTGCATTTCAATGTTACCTTCCAGGCTCTGCAATTAAGCAAATTCTTCGGATTTTAAGCAAATATGCTTGCACTGTTTTTCAAGTGCCAAAACACCCTGGGGGCACTACTTAATCCTCTGATACTCCCTTTCGAAGGGGATTCTCAGCTGCAGCTGACAGCTTTGTGAGTGCAGAGCCTCTGTGTCCAACAGGGCTGGGCTCTCTCTCATCTGCAACACAGTACGCTGCGTCCTCTGCAGCATATATTTATTTGCAGCATTTCAGCAGGGAGACCCTGGGAGGATGAGTCATCGTCCTGATCCAGAGAGCTGCCCTTGAAGCCACACTGAAAAAATTCTCTCCCTCTTATTGTATCGAACAGGCCCTAATTGGAAAGCAAGTGCTTTGTTTACAGAAAAGTTTCCCACCTAGGCAGGAAATGACACTGAGGAAATGCTGAAAAATAAATGCAGGGGGGATAGCATGTAATTTCTTGGACCCAAATGCATTGCAAGGTAATAAATTCAGTTAAAAATGCACTGAGCACCCACTACATGTATGAATCTATGGTTAAGTATGAGGTCCCTGCACCTGGCCCTCAACCTTGGGGGAAATTATTCCTTTAATGTTTTAAGGATATTTTAGGAGAAGGAAATGGCAACCCACTCCAGTGTTCTTGCCTGGAAAATCCCAGGGACAGGGAAGCCTGATGGGCTGCCGTCTATGGGGTTGCATAGAGTCGAACATGACTGAAGTGATTTAGCAGCAGCAGGATTTGCAAAGAGAGTTTACATCAAATGCCTGTACATAAAACTCTAGCACTCTCATGCTTGCATTTAAGTGGACACATGTGTGAACACCTGATTCTATCTCTGTATTCTATACTTATATAAGGACTTCCCAGGTAGCTCAGTGGTAAAGAATCTGCCTGCCAATGCAGGAGACACAGGAGACCCAGGTTCGATCGCTGGGTTGGGAAGATCCCCTGAAGGATGGCATGGCAACCCACTCCAGTATTCTTGCCTGGAGAATTGCATGGACAGAGGAGTCTGATGGGCTATGGTCCACAGGGTTGCAAAGAGACATGACTGAGTATATATATATACTCATATGATCCTAACAGGTTGGTGTGCTAGTCAGAATCCCTTGGGGGGACTTTTCTAGGAATCCCACTGTTACAAATCCTTCCTGGTATCATTATCAGTATCTAGAACATGGAGACAACAAATTAACTATAAAGAGGAAGCAGAAGTCAGACAAAAGAAGCTAAGATAAGGCTGAGGATAAGCTGATGGGGAGTTCAGTTCAGTTCAGTCACTCAATCATGTCTGGCTCTTTGCGACCCCGTGGACTGCAGCATGCCAGGGTTCCCTGTCCATCACCAACCCCTGGAGCTTATTCAAACCCATGTCCATTGAGTCAGTGACACCACCCAACCATCTCAACCTCTGTCGTCCCCTTCTCCTCCTGTCTTCAATCTTTCCCAGCATCAGGGTCTTTTCTAATGAGTCAGTTCTTTGCATCAGGTGGCCAAAGTATTGGAGTTTCAGCTTCAGCATCAGTCCTTCAATGAATATGGGGAGTTAGCGGCAGGGAATGGAAGGAGGGCAGGCCTGAGGCTTGACCCAGGACTTCAAGAGCCTGGAGCAGCAGAGCAAATGTTCACAGCACACAGGTATCAATGATACAAGGTACAGACAAATCCAGGAAGTTAGCTAATCTAAGAAAGCTTAGAGCAGCCAAATGTACCAGAATTCAGACAGCTTGAGAAACGAAGAGTAAGTGAGACAGTCCGTTATGGAGCTCGTGGAGAGCTTACAGCAGTCTGGGCAGTGTGAGCCAAAACTCTGGAGCCAAATCATCTGGTTTCAAACATTTATTCTACTGACTAGTAGTTGTGAGTTATTTAATATCTCACCACCTCAGGTTTCTCACCTATAAACAACACTCAATTTCTCACCTATAAATGACAACAAAATAATATATTATATATTCAGTTCTACAATCCCCTTGGGGCTTCCCCCATGGCTCAGTGGTAAAGAACCTGTCTGCCAATGCCAGAGACACAGGTTTGACCTCTGGATTGGGACAATCCCCTGGAGGAGGGCATGGCATCTAACTCCAGTATTCTTGCCTGGAGAATTCCATAGATAGAGGAACCTGGGAGGCTGCAGCCCAAAGGGTCACAAAGAGTTGGACATGACCGAGTGACGCGCATGTAAGCAAGCAACATCCCCTTCATTGTAAGATGCATTATCTTGCAGTTTTATCTATTCTTCAAAATATTCAAAACTAGATAATTCCCAGGATACATAAGCTATTCCAAATGACAGAAAAGGAATAGAGAGCTACCCAATTCATCTCATAATGTGAGACAACTCTCATACTTAAACCTGAAAAAGGCAACACAAAAGAGAACTAAACCCCAACTCTACTTGTAAAAATTATAAAAATTCTATATTCAGTACTAGCAAAAAGTTTAATAACAACTTCAAACCTTATACAATATAACAAGTAGAATTATCACTAGGATGCACTGTAACTTAAGACAAATATTAAATATATGCTACACCAAAGAGTCAAAGAAGAAACACTATATATGTGAAAGTGGTATTTAATAAAATTCAGTATCTATTTCTAAGATTTTTTTCTTAAATAAAAGCTTACATGAATCATTTTCCAAAGAGTAAAGAGGAACAGCAGCTGGTTATTTGTTACTATTAACTATTTGTGAAGCAAATATTGGGGAAAACTAATACTAGTGTCTGAATTCTGTTCAGAGGAAAGGAAAAAAAATAAACTCAGATGAACACTGATATTATTATTTTTTCTTTTTTTGGCCACAACTTGAGACATGCAGGATTTTAGTTTCATGACCAGGAATCAAACTTGAGCACCCTGCATTGGAAGCACAGAGACTCAACTACTAGATCACCAGGGAAGTCCCAACACTATTAATTTTTGAAATAACTTCTTTGCCTCTTTAATAAGAATGGAATATTAAGAAAGTATCTAGCTTTATGTTCTCTGATTAAACATTACTAATAAAAAGATTATTTAAATTTCCCTGAACACATTGCCCCCAAATCTTTTGATTTTGAAAATAATCCAAAATTTTTGAATTTTGATTATTTCTTATAAATGCTATAAACAAAAGCTAAATGCTCAGTATCAAGCATTGAGATGTGTATAAGAGACAGGTATGAAACAAAAGCAATATAATTTATAGCTATAAATGCATAAATTAAGAAGATCTCAAATAAAGAACCTAACATTATAATGAAAGGAACTAAAAAATAAAACTAAGCCAAAACCTGACAGAAGGAAGGAAATAAGAAAGGTGACAGCAGAAATAAATGAAATATAGACTAGAAAAGCAATAAAAAAATTAACAAACCTTAGAGCTGGCTCTCTGAAAAGACAAAGAAAACTGACAAATCTTTGACTAGATTAATCAAGAAAATAAGAGATCTCAAATATATAAAACTATAAATGAAAGAGGAGATATTAAAATTGAGACCAGAGAAATACAAAGGATCATAAGAGACTATTATGAACAGTTTTTTGCCAACAAACTGAACAACCTAATGTATAAGTGGAAAGTGGAGTTGCTCAGTCATGTTCGACTCTGCGACCCCGTGGACTGCAGCCCACCAGGCTCCTCTGTCCATGGGATTCTCCAGGCAAGAATACCAGAGTGGGTTGCCATTTCCTTCTCCAGGGGATCTTCCCGACCAAGGGATCGAACCCAGGTCTCCCACATTGCAGGCAGACGCTTTAACCTCTGAGCCACAAGGGAAGCCCCTAATGTATAAATTCCTATAAATATACAAATGGCCAAGATTGAATCATGAAGATATACATAATCTGAAAAGACTTATAATGAATAAAGAGATTGAGTCAGTAATCAATAATCTCCCAATGAAGAAAAGCATAGAATCAAATGGATGCACAGATGAATTCTACCAAATATTTAAAGAGAAATTAACACTAATTCTTCTGAAACTTTACAAAAATTGAAGAGACTATCTCCAAACTCAATCTACAATGCCAGCATTACCCGACATCAAAGACAGATACAAGTAATGAAAACCAAAGGCTAAATATTCCTGATAAATATAGATGTAAAAATTCCCAACAGAATGTTAGTAAACCAAAGTGTATTAAAAGGATGGTATACCATGATCAAGTGGGACTCATCCCTAGGACATGATGATGGCTCAAAATATGCAAATTAATAAATGTGATAAACCACATTAATGAAAATAAAGATAAATATCACTTATGATCATCTCAATAGATAAAGAAAAACCATTAGCAAAATCCATTCATGATAAAAATTCAACAAAATGAGTTTAGAAGAAATGTAACAACATAATAAAGTTAATATATGACAAGCTCCCAGCTACCAACTTACTCAGTGGTCAAAGTCTGAAGAAAATTTCTCTAGGATTAAGATGCCTACTCTCACTACTCCAATTCAGCATAGTACTGAAAGTCCTAGCCAGAGCAATCAGGCAAGAAAAATGAAAGCAATGAAATGAGAAAGGATCTGTTTTCTCTATTTGAAGATGATGTATATATATAAAACTCTAATGACTAGATAAAAATCTATTTGAACCAATGAATTTAGTAAAGCTTCAGGATACAAAACCAACATGCAAAAATTAGTTGAATTTGTATACACTAACAACAAACTCAAGGAAGGCAATGGCACCCCACTCTAGCACTCTTGCCTGGCAAATCCCATGGATGGAGGAGCCTGGTAGGCTGCGGTCCATGGGGTCGCTAGGAGTTGGACACGACTGAGCAACTTTATTTTCACTTTTCACTTTCATGCATTGGAGAAGGAAATGGCAACCCACTCCAGTGTTCTTGCCTGGAGAATCCCAAGGATGGGGGAGCCTGGTGGGCTGCTGTCTATGGGGTCACACAGAGTCGGACACGACTGAAGTGACTTAGCAGCAACAACAAACTAGATGGAAAAGAAATAAACAATCCTTTTTATAATGACATGAAAAATATTTAGGAATACTTTAACCAAGGTGAACTATCTGTACACCAAAACCATAAGACACCGAAGAATAAAAAATGAAGATACAAATAAATGGAAAGATATGCCATGTTCATGCATCAGGAGAATTAATATTGTTAAAATGTCCATACTATCCAAGTCCATCCACCAATTCAATGCAATTTCCACCAAAATTTCAATAGGATTTTTTCTTTACAGTAGAAAAAAATCCTATAGTCCATATGGAATATAAAAGCCCTGAAGTTGCCAAAGCAATGATGGGCATGAACAAATGTGGAGGCATTACACTTCCTGGTTTTGAATTATACTATAAAACTAAGTAACCAAAACAGTACAGCACTAAGACAAGTGGAACATACTTCAAAGTTCCTAGTAAAGCTATGCATGTATAGTCCACTAATATTTGACAAGAAAGTAAAAAATAGTTCACAGGAAAACATATTCTCTTCAAAAAATTACATTTTGAGAACTGGATATTCAAATGCTAAAGAATGAAACTGGACCCCTATCTTGCTGCTGCTGCTGCTAAGTCGCTTACACATACAAAATTAACACAAAATTGACTAAAGACTTACTGTAAGAGTGAAAAGTGTCAAACTCCTTGAAAAAAATAGGGGAAAATTTCTTTGACATTGGTCTTGGTAATGATATTTGGATGTGACACCAAAAGCACAAGCATCAGAAGCAAAAAATCAACAAGTAGAGTTACATCAAACCAAAATGTTTCTACACAGCAAAATATGCAATCAGCAAAATGAAAAGGCAACATAAAGAACGGCAGAAGATATTTGCAAACCATATATCTGATACGGAATTCATACTCAAAATATTTAAGGAACTCATATAATAGCAAAAAAAAAAAAAAGGTGAAAAAACAAATAATCATATTGAAGAATTAGCAAAGAACAGCCTAAACTGCATTTTTTTCCCAAAGAAAATAAATATACAAATGGGCAACAGCTACATGAAAACATGCTCAATGTCACTAATCATCAGGGAAATACAAACCCAAACCATAATGAGAGTCACCTCACCTTTGTTAGAATGGCTATTATCAAAGACAAGAGATAAAATGTTCTAGTGAGAATGTGGAGAAAAGGGAATCCTTGTACATTGTTGGAGGGAATTCAAACTCGTATAGCCACTATGGAAAACAGTATGGCAATTCCTCAATAAACTAAAAATAGAGCTACCATATGATCCAGCAATAAACTTCTGGGTATACATCCAAAGAAAATGAAACCACTATTTCAAAGAGATATCTGCACTCCATGTTACTGCAGCATTATTTATAATAGCCAAGACATGCAAACAATCTAAATGTCTGTAGAAAGATGGACAGATAAAGAAAATGTGTGTGTACACATACACACACACACACACATACACAATGGAATATTATTACACTTGCTGATGAGAATACTCTGGCATGGAGATATTAAGTAATTGTCCTAGGTCATATGGTTATTACATAATTAAAAGAGGATATAATTCTAATATATTAGGCTTTGAGGTTTGCAGTTTTGTTGTATCTTGACTATAGAGGTAAATGCTTAAGAGAGGGTAGATGAAATGAAATGTCAAGTGATAATTTTACTGGTTATTTTCTTAATTCTTTTGTGAATGTCTAAAATGTTTATTTGATGACTCTTTAAGAATGAGAATGATAAAAGAAAGCTCAAATGTTACCAGCATGTACTACATCAACTCTTGCTATAGACAAGAGATTTGACTGGTTTGTAATTCTGCATTTATGCATAATTTATTATGCATTATCTAAAGAAATGTTAGCTGTATTATGGCTGCCCATGGGAAAGGGGAAAAGCATATCTCTCACTTCATTGTTAAGTTATGATTCTAATATTCTAATCAAAATGCTTGACAGATAATAACTATGGCTATTCATAGACACATGGATTTACTATACCAATACCCAGTGTCCTGAATGTAGGACATTTGTGGTGTCAGATGAATGACAAGTTAATGAATTTTTCTCCTGAGTAGCTGACATCACATCCAATAAACATTTTTTTTTTTTTTTTTTTTTTTTTTTTGCACAATGAAGAACACATAGTAGGCCTGTGATACCTTTATGCTGAATAAAAAAAGAAAAAGAATAAAATCCTATGAATTTCAACTTGGGATTTCTGCTATGCTGCATAATTTAAAAATGGCAATAGTATTTCATTCCACCAACATTTTTGAGCATAGGCTTTGTGTCAGGGTTAAAGAACCAAGAGTGAAGCCAAGACAAGGACCTCACAGTGGCTCATCAGCAATTCAAACTCTGGAGGAGGAGTTGGCAAGCTATGACAGGCAGGGCAAATCCAACACATTGTTTTTGTACATCCCATGAGCTAAGAATGATTCTTACAAGGTTAAATCACTGAAAAAAATTTTTTTGAAAAAAAAAAAAAATTTCATGAAAATTGAGAAATACATGAAGTTCAAATTTTACCCATAAGTAAAGTTGGACTGGAACATAGTCATGCCCTTTTGTTTACATACTGTCAATGGCTTCTTCCATTCTACAAAGATGAGTAGCTGTAGCACAAACCATGTGGCCCAGAAAGCCTCAAATGTTTGGAACCTGGCTCTTTACAGAGAAGGTTTGACTGACCTTAGATCTATTTTAGTCAAAGACCTATGAAGACTGACTCTTATTGTTGTTTGGGGGGCTTTTTATTTTGTTTCATTTTACCAATGTTAAAAAAAAGTAGTAAATGGAATACCAATCCTGCTTCTCAGACTTTATTATGTACATGAATCTCCTGAGGTTCTTATTAAAATGCAGATTAAGGTACAACTGTGGCTAAAGCACAGATTCTGCATTTCTAACCAGCTCCTAGGCAGAGATTTCTAGCTAGGTCTAGAGAGTGGGTCTGTAAAATTGTTCAGGAACTTGAGTCAGAAGAAAAAGACATCATAGCAGAAAAAAAAAAGGAGCTTTGGAAACTAGCTTAACGCAATAGGTGATTTTCTGTCACAGGTTTTGGGACAAAGATAAACAATAGACATGTTAATGTTTATTTCTCAATTATCTTTGGTACTTTCTTGGCAAAGCTTACATGAATCATTTTCCAAAGAGTAAAGAGGAACAGCAGCTGGTTATTTGTTACTATTAACTATTTGTGAAGCAAATATTGGGGAAAACTAATACTAGTGTCTGAATTCTGTTCAGAGGAAAGGAAAAAAAATAAACTCAGATGAACACTGATATTATTATTTTTTCTTTTTTTGGCCACAACTTGAGACATGCAGGATTTTAGTTTCATGACCAGGAATCAAACTTGAGCACCCTGCATTGGAAGCACAGAGACTCAACTACTAGATCACCAGGGAAGTCCCAACACTATTAATTTTTGAAATAACTTCTTTGCCTCTTTAATAAGAATGGAATATTAAGAAAGTATCTAGCTTTATGTTCTCTGATTAAACATTACTAATAAAAAGATTATTTAAATTTCCCTGAACACATTGCCCCCAAATCTTTTGATTTTGAAAATAATCCAAAATTTTTGAATCTTGATTATTTCTTATAAATGCTATAAACAAAAGCTAAATGCTCAGTATCAAGCATTGCCAAGGACATGGAGCAACTAGAACCCTCATGTCTTGCTTTCCAGAGTGTAAGTTGGTATAATCACTTTGAAAAACTGTATCTACCAAAGCTTAATATGGGCATTCCTCATGACTCAATAATCCTACTCCTAGTAAAGAGGAAAAGTTAAAATTTTTACATATTCTCCTTCTCCTTCTGCCTCTGTAACTCAGCTTGCCCCTTGCAAAGTCTAGATCATGTAGGTCACATAGTCTCAGAAAGTGGGGACTTGCAATACTAGGAATTGGAGTTATCTCACTCACCCTTGTCCTGCTCTTTGCAATTGCCCAGCCCCTGCAAACCTGCTTAATCATGCCTGTCCAGGCCAGGCATCCCCCACCCTATCTTGACTGCTGTTACTGCACGGGTGAAACCCCTCCGTTTAAACCAGCCTATTAACAGCTAGTGTTGCCCACTATAGTCTATCTATACAAACTCTGTTCGGGGATCAGAGCTTGGAGTGTTAACTCCTCTGGGCCCACCAGCAGAATAAACCCGAGTTCTCCAGCTCTCCAAGTGTGGTGCTTGGTTTCTCAATTACTGGTTTCTGTAACATTAGTATATACTCAACAGAAAGACACATATATTTGATGTCAAAGGCTATAGGCATTTTTACTGCAGCCTTATTCTTAAGAAACTCAAAACTAGGAAAAAACGTAAATGTTCGCCAATAGTATAATGAAAAAAAAAGTGATCTGTTATTTACAATATAATATACACAGCAATGAGAATGAAAAAAGAAAACTGTGCTCAAAAATATGGATTAACCTTACAAATATAGTACTGGCAAGACAATCCTGATACAAAAAAGAACAAACTCTATAAAGCTTCAAAAATATAAAATCTATTTCTGTTATTAAAAGTCAGATAGTGGTTACCTGGGTAGAGGAATTAGTGTCTGGAAGTGGAAGCAATGGAGGCTTCTGGGGTGCTGCTGATGTTGTTTTTGGACTTGTCTAAGAAGTCTTTTTTTTAAAAAAATGTCATGAACCAACAAATTTTAATAAATTTATCTACACAACCATAGGAATGTGAAGGGCACATGTCAGGACTCCCCACCACAAACTCATTTGCCACCTTATGAACTGAGGAAGGCTTGTGTCAAAAGGGTCCTTGTTTTTAAACAATAATCTTGGAAGGAGGAGTGGTATTCCCACCACAGTTTTAAGATTAGTGTAGAGAGACTGTCAGGCTGAGTGAAGTAAATCGGACAGAGAATGAAATATCATGTGGTATGGCTTACATGTGGAGTCTGAAATTTGCAGAAGAGAGGTGGAGTCATAGATGTAGAAAGCAAACCTGTGGGTGGAGGCGGAAGGGATAAACTGGGAGATTGGTATTGATACATGCATACTGCTGTGTATAGAATAAATAGCTAACAGGTACCTGCTGTATCACACAGGGAACTCTACGATGTTCTGTAGTGACCTATGTGGGAAGACATTCTACAAAAGAGTATCTGTGTGTATACTGTAAAAACCAGCATAACATTATAGATCAACTATACCCCAATAAAAATTATTATAAAGGAAAAAGATTAGAGAAAACTTCAGTTTTTTTTTTTCTATGCTGGGTCTTTCCAGACTGTCCTCATCAGTGTGAAATAAAATATTGCCTGCTGTATCAGTAAACAAAGGATATCACAGTCAACAGTGATTGCAGCCATCTCCTCTGGTGAGCTGGTGAGCCCGGAGGGAACTCAGGAAGGAAACAAAGAATCCCTGCCATCTAGCAGCCATCAGGCTGCAGCCACAAACAATGGTGAGCCCTGAGGGAACTCAGGCTGGGAAAAAACACAGGATTTCATGCAAAGATGGGCTCAATAAAGGACAGACGGTATAGACCTAACAGAAGCAGAAGATATTAAGAAGAGGTGGCAAGAATACATGGAAGAACTGTTAAAAAAAAAAAAAGAGCTTCACGACCAAGATAATCATGATGGTGTAATCACTCACCTAGAGTCAGACATCCTGGAATGTGAAGTCAAGTGGACCTTAGAAAGGATCACTATGAACAAAGCTAGTGGAAGTGATGGAATTTCAGTTGAGCTGTTTCAAATCCTGAAAGATGATGCTGTGAAAGGGCTGCACTCAATATGCCAGCAAATTTGGAAAACTCAGCAGTAGCCACAGGACTGGAAAAGGTCAGTTTTCCTTCCAATCCCAAAGAAAGGCAAAGCCAAAGAATGCTCAAACTACCACACAAT
>SJYT01008238.1:0-29984 GCA_006410635.1 Cephalophus harveyi
AGATTATTTTTTTAGTGTGGCAAAATATATATAACATAAAATTTATCATTTTAAGCATTTTTAAGTGCACACTTCCCTGGTGGCTTAGAGGTTAAAGCATCTGCCTCCAATGCGGGAGACCCGGTTTCGATTCCTGGGTCGGGAAGATCCCCTGGAGAAGGAAATGGCAATCCACTCCAGTATTCCTGCCTGGAGAATCCCATGGACAGAGAAGCCTAGTAGGTTACAGTCCACGGGGTCGCAAAGAGTCGGACATGACTGAGTGACTTCACCTCTTCACCTCAGTGTCATTAAGTACATTCACATTGTTGTGAAACATTATCATCATCCACCTCCAAAATTTTTTCACTTCCTCAGATTGAAACTCTATCCTCATTAAACAATAAATCCCCATTCCTTCCTCACCTCAGTCCCTGGCAACCACCATTTTACTTTTTGTTTCTATGAATTTCATAATTCTAGGTACCTAATAAAAGTAGAGTCATAAATAATCCTTTTGTATCTGGCTTATTTTACTGAACCTTATAATTCTTCAAGTTTCATAGAAGTTATAGTGTTTATCTGAGTTTCCTTTCCTTTTGAAAGCTGAAAAATATTGCATTATATGTACATACCACATCATTTTGTTTATCCACTCATTCATCAGTTTATAATTGGGGTTGCTTCACTTTTTGACTACTATGAACAATACTGCTAGAATATAGGTGTACAGATATCTGTTTGAACCTCTGCTTTCAATTCTTTTGGGTATAGATAGAACTAGAGTTTGTTTATCATAAATTCTATTTTTAAATGTTTAAGGAACCTCCATACTGTTTTCCACTGAAGCTGCACCATTTTATATTCCCACCAGCAAAGCAAAAGGAATTCAATTTCTGTACATCTTCACCAACACTGATTCGTTTCTCATGGCTATCCCAATGGATTTGAAGTGGTATCTCTTTGTGTTTGTGATTTGGGTTTCTCTATTGGTTAGCTTTGTTGAGCATCTTAACGTGTGCTATTAGTCATTTGTACATCTTCTTTATAGAAATGTCTATTGCAATTCTTTGCCCATTTTTATTTGGGTTGTTTGTCTTTTTGCTGTTGAGTTATAGAAGTTCTTTATATATTCTGTATATTAACCTCTTGTCAGATATGTGATTTGCACATCATTACTTTCCTTCCATGGGTTGCTTTTGCACTCTGATAATAGCACCCTTTGATGTGCAAATGCTCTTAATATTGAGTCCAATTTTTCTTCATAGTTTGTGCTTTTGGGGTCATATCCAAAAGATCTTTGCCAAATTCAATGTCATAAAACATTTCCCCTATGTTTTTTTTATAAGAGTTCCATAGTTCTAGCTCTTATGTTCAGGCATTTGATCCATTTGAGTTAATTTCTGTATATGGAGTAAGGAAAAATACAACTTCATTATTTTACAGGTGGATATCCATTCATCCTATGAATATTTGTTGAAAAGACTGTCCTTTCCTCATTGAATGGTCTTGGCCTCATTTGCAAAAATTATTTTACCATGTATGTGAGGGTATATTTCTGGCTCTGTATTCTATATCATTGGTAATTATATCTGCCACTATGCCAGTACCACACTCTTTATTATTGTAGCTTTCTAGTAAGTTTTGAAATCAAGAAGTATTAAACCTCAATCTTTGTTCATCTTTTTTCAAAATTATTTTGGATGCTCTGGATCCCCGACATTCAATATAGGTTTATAATGGATATCTCTATTCCTGCAAAAAAATGTTGCTGGGGTTTTCATAGACATTGCATAGATTCTGTAGATAACTTTGGTGATATTGACATCTTAATAATATTGTGTCTGCTAATCCAGGAACATGAGATATCTTTCTACCTCATGATATCTTCTTTAATTTCTTCTTTTCCAGTGTGTTTGCATTTTATTTCTCTATGTTGAATAGAAGTGGTGAAAATTCCTATTATTGTCTTGTTCTTGATCTCAGAGAGAAAGCCTTCAATCTTTCCTCACTGAGTATGATAGATCTGGGTTTTTTATATCTGGCCTTTATTATGTTAAGTTGGTTTTATTCTGTTCCTACTTTGGTTACTGTTTTTATCATTAAAAGATGATTGAAGGTATTTTGTCACATACTTTTTGTGCATTAGATTAGAGAATGTGTTTTTTTCCTCTTCATTCTGCCAGTGTAGTGTATTCAGTTCAGTTCAGTTTAGTCCAGTGGCTCAGTCATGTCTGACTCTTTGTGACCCCATGGACTGAAGCACGCCAGGCTTCCCTATCCATCACCAGGAGCTTGCTCAAACTCAGGTCTATCGAGTTGGTAATGCCATCCAACCATCTCATCCTCTGTTGTCCCCTTGTCCTCCTGCCTTCAATCTTTCACAGCATTAGGGTCTTTTGCAATGAGTCAGTTCTTTGCATCAGATGGCCAAAGTATTGGAGTTTCAGCTTCAGCATCAGTCCTTCCAATAAATATTAAGGACTGATTTCCTTTAGGATTGACTGGTTTGATCTCCTTGCAGTCCAAGGGACTCTCAAGAGTCTTCTCCAACACGACAGTTCAAAAGCCTCAATTGTTAAGCTCTCAGCTTTCTTTATGGTTCAACTCTCATATCCATAGGTGACTACTGGAAAAACCATAGCTTTAACTAGATGGACTTCTGTTGGCAAAGTAATGTCTCTGCCCTTTAATATGTTGTCTAGATTNCCTTTAGGATTGACTGGTTTGATCTCCTTGCAGTCCAAGGGACTCTCAAGAGTCTTCTCCAACACGACAGTTCAAAAGCCTCAATTGTTAAGCTCTCAGCTTTCTTTATGGTTCAACTCTCATATCCATAGGTGACTACTGGAAAAACCATAGCTTTAACTAGATGGACTTCTGTTGGCAAAGTAATGTCTCTGCCCTTTAATATGTTGTCTAGATTTGTCATAGCTTTTCTTCCAAGGAGCAAGTATCTTTTAATTTAGTGGCTGCAGTCACCATCTGCAGTGATTTTGGAACCCCCCAAAATGAAGTCTTTTGCTGTTTCCATTGTTTCACCATCTATTTGCCATGAAGTGATAGGGCCAGATGGCATGATCTTAGTTTTTTGAATGTAGAGTTTTAAGCCAACATTTTCACTCCCCTCTTTCACTTTCATTAAGAAGCTCTTTAGTTCTTCAATTTCTGCCGTAAGGGTGGTGTCAGCTGCCTATCTGAGGTTATTGATACTTTTCCAGGCAGTCTTAATTCCAGCTTGTGCTTCATCCAACCTGGCATTTTGCATGATGTACTCTGCATATAAGTTAAATAAGCAGGGTGACAATATACAGCCTTGATGTACTATTTTCCCAATTTGGAACCAGGCCCTTGTTCCATGTCCAGTTCTAACTGCTGCTTCTTGACCTGCACACCGATTTCTCAGGAGGCAAGTAAGGTGGTCTGGTATTCCCATCTCTTGAAGAATTTTCCAAAGTATGTTGTAGTCTGCACAGTCAAAGGCTTTGGTGTAGTCAATAAAGCAGAAGTAGATGTTTTTCTGAAACTTTCTTGCTTTTTCTATGATCCAATGGATGTTGGCAGTTTGATCTCTCATTCTTCTGCCTTTTCCAAAACCAGCTTGAACATCTGGAAGTTCTTGGTTCATGTATAGTATGTAGTATATTACTTGGGTTGATTTTTGAATGACAACCCATTCTTTCATTCCAGGAAGAAATCCCACTTTATTATGATATATAATCATATTAATAATCTGATGAATTCAATTTGCTAGTATTATGTTGAAAATATTTGCATTTGGTATTTATTAGGAATATTGGTGTGTAGTTTTCTTATAGTGTCTTTGTGTGGCATTGGTATGAATGAAAGGCTGACCTTACAGAATGAGTTTAGATGTGTTACTTCTTCAATATTTTGAAAGATTTTGAGAAGGATTAGTGTTAATTCTTCTCTAAATATATGAGAAAATTCACCAGTGAAGCCATCTGACCTTTGTCTTTTCTTTGTTGTGAGATTTTTCACTACAGTTGATTCTAAGGCAACATCAGTATGAACTGCACAAATCCACTTATGTGGATTTTTTTTTTCAATAAATATGTACTACAGTACTACCAGGCTCAATGAAGCACAGGCTGGAATCAAGATTGCCGGGAGAAGTATCAACAACCTCAGATATGCAGATGACATCATCCTTATGCCAGAAAGTGAAGAGGTACTAAAAAGTTTGTTAATGAAGGTGAAATAGGAATGTGAAAAATCTGGCTTAAAACTCAACATTCAAAAAACTAAGATCATGGCATCCAGTCCTACCGGTTCATGGCAAATAGATGGTCAAACAATGGAAACAGTGAGAGACTTTATTTTCTTGGACTCCAAAATCACTGCAGATGGTAACTGCAACTATGAAATTAAAAGACACTTGCTCCTTGGTAGAAAAGTTATGACATACCTATTAAAAAGGCATATGACATGGCATATTAAAAAGCAGAGTTATCACTTTGCCAACAAAGGTCTGTATGGTCAATGCTATGATTTTTCCAATAGTCATGTATGGGTGTGAGTGTTGGACCATATAGAAGGCTAAGCACTGAAGAATTGATGCTTTCAAACTGTTGTGCTGGAGAAGACTCTTGAGAGTCCCATGGACTGCAAGGAGAACAAACCAGTCAATCCTAAAGGAAATCAGTCTTGAATATTCATTGGAAGGACTGATGATGAACCTGAAGCTTCAATGCTTTGGTCACCTGATGTGAAGCACCAACTCATTGGAAAAGACCCTGATGCTGGGAAAGATTGAAGCAGGAGAAGGGGACAGCAGAGGAAAAGATTGTTGGATGGCATCACTGACTCAATGGACATGACTCTGAGCAAGGTCCAGGAAATGGTGAAGGACTGAAAAGCCTGGCATGCTGCATTCCATGGTATGGCAAAGAGTCAGACATGACTGAGCAACTGAAAAACAACAGTACTATGGTCAATACATGCTACAATCTATAGTTGGTTGAATCCACTGATACAGAACCATGGATATGGAGGGATGACTGTAAAGTTATACAGAAACATTCAACTGTACAGGGATTCTCTATCACTCACACTGTTCAAAGATCAACTGTAATTTGTTAGGAAACTTTTGATTTCCTTACAATTATAGGTCTATCATAGTTTAATCTTGATGAGTTGTGAGTTTCTAGAAATGTGTCCATTTTATCAAGGTTAATCAAATTGTTAGTGAACAATTACTTTTATCATCTTTTATCATCTTCTCTTTTTCATAAAAGCAGTATTAATTTCCACTTCATTTGATTTTATATGTGTTTTGTCCTTTTCTCAAACTCAATCTACCTAAAGGTTTATCAATTTCAATATTTTGCAGAACCAATTCTTGATTTCATTGTTTTTTTTTCAATTGTTTTTCTATTCTTTGTATTACTTATTTATGCATCCTGTCATTGTTTTCTTTGCATTCCATAAGACACTTGTGAGTCATGTTTTCATTTCCACTTGCTTCGAGATATTTTCTAATCTACCTTATAATGTATTCTTTGACTTGTTGTTTAAGTGTGTATTCTTTCACTTCTATCTATGTGCCGACATATCACTTTTCCTTCTGTTGTTGATTTAGAGTTTCATTCCACTGTGAAAAGACTGCATGTTTTCAGTCTTTTAAATTTATTAAGACTTGTTTTATGGCCTAAAATATGCTTTATCTTGGATAATGTTTCTTGTTTGCTCATGAAAAATGTATCTTCTGAGTTTTAAGGGAGTAGGTCCAATTGGCCTATAATTGTTCATCTTTCATGTACTTACTGATCTTCTGTCTGGTTTATTCTATTCATTATTGTAAGTGGGGAATTGAATTCTACTAGTACTATAATGGCACCCCACTCCAGTACGCTTGCCTGGAAAATCCCATGGATGGAGGAGCCTGGTGGGCTGCAGTCCATGGGGTCGCTAGGAGTCAGACATGACTGAGCGACTTCACTTTCACTTTTCATTTTCATGCATTGGAGAAGGAAATGGCAACCCACTCCAGTGTTCTTGCCTGGAGAATCCCAGGGACGGGGGAGCCTGGTGGGCTGCCGTCTATGGGATCACACAGAGTCGGACACGACTGAAGTGACTCAGCAGCAGCAGCAGCAGCAGTACTATAGAATCATATCTTCTTGATCTTCCCCACCTCCTCTTCCTCCCTTTCTTCTTCTTCTCTTTCTGTTTCCACTTCTTCTCCTAGAGTGCATGTGTTAACTCACTTGATGTCATCTCAGAATGCCCTTAGACTTTGTTCACTTTTCTTCATTCTTTTTGCTCCTCAGACTTGATCATTTTCAAAAGACTTGTCTTCAAGTTCACTTATTCTTCCTTCTGCTTGCTCAAGTCTCTAATTAAACCTTTTAGTAAGGTTTTAAATTCAGTCATTTCATCTTTAGCTCCAGAATGTCTATTTTTTCTTTTTTATAAGTTATTTCCTCTGTTGACATTCTTATTTTGTTCATTTATCATTTTCCTGTTTCCTTTACTTCTTTGCCTGTTTTTCTTTTTACTTTTTGAGAATATATGACAGTTCTCTTAATATCTTTCTCTAGTAAGACAGATGCCTATGTTTCTAACAAAAATGGCTCTGGAGGTTTATTTTGTTCTTTTGAGTAACTTTCATTTTCCTATTTATTTGTATGCTTTGGGATGTTTGTTGAAAACTGGACATTTTGAAATATCCTTCCCAGTCCTTGCAGATTGGCTCCATACGTAGGAAAACTGTCACTAATTAATCACTAATTATGTTCTGTGCTTGAGATCAACCTAGCATTAAGACTTGAGGTCTTCTCAGAACTTTACTAGATTTGTCTTTCTCCTGGGTATGTGTGTGATTCTCTGTATACATGGCTGCTTTTAAATGCCTTACTTTTCTTAAGAGTCTTGGCCCTGCTGTCTTTCAGGGCCTTAGCTTTCTATTGGAGCAATCAGCAGTTTTGTAGTATCAGTCATCTCTTTTTTCAGTGGTCAGTGCATCTGTAATCTCCCTGCAAATTTCATGAACTATGTGCACTACTTCTCATGGCTTTTCCTAGCGTGATATCTGAGCTATGCCATATTAGACTATCTGAGCTCTGAGCTAGGTAACACAAAAAATAACCTCTTTGCAAACAATTGAGACAGGTTAGATTGTAGATTATTAGCTCTGCTCTTCTCTCTCTGATTCAGGAAAAGGAACTGAAGGAACTGGGGCTGAACTACTGCTTTCTCCAATCCATACCATGTCTTTCTAGGAGGGAGTGGGGTAACAGCAAGTAAGAATTTCACAAAATTGCCTACTTCTTTTTCTTAAATGTGCATGGAATTTATTGCTTTGGATCTTGACTGATTTCCAGAACTGCTACAAAGTTATCTGAGCCAGTTTCTGTTGGTTTATTCAATAATTTTTTTGTGCTAGAATAAGATACTAGAACTTCCTAGCCTACTGTCTTGCTGGTATTACTCCCTAGTTATGCAACATTGAAAACAAAATAAAAAACACATGAAAATCACCTTGAGTTGTTTGTATATTTAAAAAGTAGAGCTGAACTTGTTCTGCCCTTTATATAAATGTCCAGAAGCACAATAATGAAATTATATGTAATTACAAATGGAAAGGACCTTGAAAATCTAGTATATTCCTGTCATCTTACAGAAGTGGAAGTTGAAACCCTCTATGGTTAACTGACAAATAGTAGCTAAAGGATTTTTTTTTTCATGTAAGTGGAGTTTGTAAAAGATTGGAAACCAGTCATATTTGACTTTCCAATTTATTATAAAACCAAAAGTTCACTATAGTACACTCTGTACTACTGATAGGATTAAACATGAATACTTCCTGTTTTATTGATACAGAATTTCATTGTGTATACCAAATTCTAAGCATTTACTCAGCGCTTGTGTATATATACTTGATGGAAATCATGTTTCACTTTTAGAAAGGAGACTTCCCTGGTGGCTCAGAGGTTAAATCCTCTGCCTCTGATGCGGGAGACCCCGGTTTGATCCCTGGGTCGGGAAGATCCCCTGGAGAAGGAAATGGGAATCCACTCCAGTATTCTTGCCTGGAGAATCCCATGGACAGAGAAGCCTAGTAGGTTACAGTCCACGGGGTCGCAAAGAGTCGGACACGACTGAGCGACTTCACCTCACCTCACCTCAAAGGAATATGGTACATGCAAGACTTGTTAAAGATCACTGTAAGAAGTTGAGAAAATTATAGATTTTATTGAAGTTTTAAATTGCCTAGATAATTTATTGATGCTTTCTAGAGAACACAAAAAATTACAGAGAGCACACAATTCACAGAAGATTAGACCTACCTGTCTGTGAATGTATATATACTCTCAACTCATATTTGTATTCAAAAAAGTAAGTGTAATACCAGAAACTATAAAACTCTTAGAGGAAAACATCCACAGAACACTCTTTGACAAATCATAGCAAGATCCTCTATGACCCACCTCCTACAATAATGGAAATAAAAACAAAAGTAAATAAATGGGACCTAATTAAACTTAAAAGTTTTTGCACAGCAAAGGAAACCAAAAATGAGACAAAAAACAGTCCTTAGAATGGGAGAAATTAATTGCAAATGTTCATATTATTCATGAGGTTCTCAACGCAAGAATACTGAAGTGGTTTGCCATTCCCTTCTCCAGTGGACCACATTTGTCAGAATTCTCCACCATGACCCGTCTGTCTTGGGTGGCCCTACAAGGCATGGCTCATAGTTTCATTGAGTTAGACAAGGCTGTGGTCCATGTGATCAGATTGGTTAGTTTACTGTGACTGTGGTTTTCATTCTGTCTGCCCTCTGATGGAGAAGGATAAAAGGCTTATGAAAGCTTCCTGATGGGAGAGACTGACTGGGGGGAAACTGGGTCTTGTTCTGATGGGTGGGGCCATGCTCAGTAAATTTTTAATCCAATAATCTGTTGATAGGTGGGGGCTGTGTTCCCTCCCTGTTGATTGACTTGAGACCAAACTATGGTGGAGGTAATGAAGGTAATGGCGACCTTCTTCAAAAGGTCCCATACAGGTACTGCTGCATGCAGTGCCTCCAATCCTGCAGCAGGCCACTGCTGAACAGTATGAAAAGGCAAAAAGATACAATACTGAAAGATGAACTCCGCAGGAGGGTAGCTGGAGATCAGTGGAGAAATAACTTCAGAAAGAATGAAGATACGGAGGGAAAAAAAAGCACAGAGTTGTGGATGTGACTGGTGATGGCAGTAAAGTCCGATGCTGTAAAGAGCAATACTACATAGGAACACGGAATGTTAGGTCCATGAATCGAGGCAAATTGGAAGTGGTCAAACAGGAGATGGCAAGAACGCACATCGACATTTTAGGAATCAGCAAGCTAAGATGGACTGGAATGGGTGAATTTAACTCAGATGACCATTATATCTACTACTGTGGGCAGGAATCCCTTAGAAGAAATGGAGTAGCCATCATGGTCAACGAAAGAGTCTGAAATATAGTACTTGGATGCAATCTCAAAAACGACAGAGTAATCTATGTTTGTTTCCAAGGCAAACCATACAATATCATAGTAATCCAAGTCTATTCCCTGACCAGTAATGCTGAAGTTAAATGATTCTCTAGAACTAACACTCAAGAAAGATGTCCTTTTCAATATAGGATGCTGGAATGCAAAAGTAGGTAGTCAAGAGATACCTGGAATAACAGGCAAATTTGGCCTTGGAGTACAAAACAAAGCAGGTCAAAGGCTAGTAGAGTTTTCCCAAAAGAATGCACTGGTCATAGCAAACACCCTAATCCAACAACACAAGAGAAGACTCTACACATGGACATCACCAGATGGTGAATACCAAAATCATATTGATTATATTCTCTGCAGCCAAAAATGGAGAAGGTCTATACAGTCAGCAAAATCAAGACTGGGAGCTGACTGTGGCTCAGATCATGAACTTCTTTTTGCCAAATACAGACTTCAGTTGATGAAAGTAGGGAAAACCACTAGACTTTTCAGGCACGATCTAAATCAAATCCTTACAATTATACAGTGGAAGTGGCAAATAGATTCCAGGGATTAGATCTGATAGATACAGTGCTTGAAGAACTATGAATGGAGATTCATGACATTGTACAGGAGACAGTGATAAAGATCATCCCCGCCCCCCAAAAAAAATACAGAAAGGTGAAATGGTTGTTCAAGGAGGCCTTACAAATAGTTGAGAAAAGAAAAAATGTGAAATCAAAGGAAAAAGGAAAGATATACCCATTTGAATGGAGACTTCCAAAGAATAACAAAGAGAGAGAAGAAAGACTGCCTCAGTGATCAATGCAAAGAAATAGAGGAAAACAGTAGAATGGGAAAGACTAGAGAACTCTTCAAGAAAATTAGAGATACCAAGGGAACTTTTCATGCAAAGATGGGCACATCTGTTAGGTCCACCTAAACAGAAGGAAAAGATATTAAGAAGTGGCAAGAATACACAGAGGAACTATATAAAAAAATCTTCATGACCCAGATAACCACAATGGTGTTATCACTCACCTAGAGTCAAACATACTGGAGGGCGAAGTCAAGTGGGCCTTAGGAAGCATCACTACAAACAAAGCTAGTGGAGGTGATGCACTTCCAGTTGAGCTATTTCAAATCTTAAAAGATGATGCTGTGAAATTGCTACACTCAATACACCAGCAAATTTGGGAAACTCAGCAGTGGCCACAAGACTGGAAAAGATCACTGTTCATTCTAATCCCAAAGAAAGGCAATGCCAAAGAATGTTCAAACTACTGCACAATTGCACTCATCTCACGTGTGAGTAAAGTAATGCTCAAAATTTGCCAAGCCATCCTTCAATAGTACATGAACCATGAACTTCCAGGTGTTCAAGCTTGTTTTAGAAAAGGCAGAGGAATCAGAGATCAAATTGCTAACATCTGCTGGATCATCGAAAAAGCAAGAGTGCTTTAACGACTATGCCAGAGCCTTTGACTATGTGGATCACAACAAACTCTGGAAAATTCTACAAGGGATGGGAATACAAGGCTACCTGACCTGCCTCTTGAGAAACCTGTATTCAGGTCAAGAAGTAGCGATTAGAACTTGACGTGTAACCATGGATGGGTTCCAAATTGGGAAAGGAGTATGTCAAGGCTGTATATTGTCACTGTGCTTATTTAACTTATATGCAGAGTACATCATGAGAAATGCTGCACTGGAGGAAGCACAAGCTGGAATCAAGATTGCCGGGAGAAATATCAATAAGCTCAGATATGCAGATGACACCATGCTTATGGGAGAAAGTGAAAGAGGCAGAAAGCGCCTCTTGATGAAAGTGAAAGAGGAGAGTGAAAAATTTGGCTTAAAGCTCAACATTCAGAAGGCTAAGATCATGGCATCTGGTCCCATCATTTCATTGCAAATAGATAGGGAAACAGTGACATACTTTATTTGGGGGGCTCCGAAATCACCGCAGATGGTAACTGCAGCCATGAAATTAAAAGATGCTTGCTCCTTGGAAGAAAAGTTAAGGCCAACCTAGATAGCATATTAAAAAGCAGAGACATTACTTTCCCAACAAAAGTCTGTCTAGTCAAAGCTATGGTTTTCCCAGTAGCCATATATGGATGTGAGAATTGGACTATAAAGAAAGCTGAGGGTCAAGGAGTTGATGCTCTTAAACTGTGGTGTTGGAGAAGACTCTTGAGAGTCCCTTGGAATGCAAGGAGATCCAACAGTCAATCCTAAAGGAAATCAGTTGGAAGGGTTGATGCTCATGGTGAGACTCCAATACTTTGGACACTGACGTGAAGAACTGACTCATTGGACAAGACCCTGATGCTGGGAAAGATTGAAAGTGGGAAGAAAAGGGGACAACAGAGGATGTGATGGTTGGATGACATCACTGACTCAATGGACATGAGTTTGAATAATCTCCAGCAGTTGGTGATGGACAGGAAGCCTGGTGTTCATGGGTTTGCACAGTGTACCCCATGACTGATGGACTGAATGGAATTGGAAATAAAGTAATTGACAAATGATTAATCTCCTAAATATGCAAGCACCTCATGCAGCTGAATATCATAAAAACAGAAAAAAATCAATCAAAAAATCCCGATCAAAAATTGGGCAGAAAACCTAAACAGGCATTGCTCCAAAGAAGACCTTCAACTGGATAACAAATACATGAAAAAAGTGCTCAAAATTGCTTATTATTAGAGAAATGCAAAGCAGAACTATGATGTATCATTTCACACTGGTCAGAATGGCCATCAGCAAAAATCTACCAGCAATAAATTCTGGAGAGAATGTGGAGAAAAGGGAATCCACCTGCACTGTTGTTGGGAATGCAAGTTGATACTGCCTCTATGGAGAAATGTATGGATATTTCTCTTAAAAGAAAAAAAAAAAAGGAGTAAAACTACCATATGACCCAGAAAATCCCACTACTGGGCATATACCCTGAGGAAACCATAATTGAAAAGACACACGTACCCCCACTGTTCATTGTAGCACTATTCACAGTAGCCAGGACATGGAAGCAACCTAGATGCCCATCAACAGATGAATGAATAAAGAAGATGTTGTACATATATGCTACGACATATTACCCAAACATAAAAAGGAATGAATTTGAGTAAATTCTAGTCAGATAGATGAACTTAGATCTGTTATACAAGTGAAGTAAGTTAGAAAGAAAAAAACAAGTATATATATTAATACATATATATAGAATCTAGAAAAATGTTACTGATGAAACTTTTTGCAAGGCAGGAATAGAGACTCAGAGAACAGATTTATGGACACAGTGGTATAAGGAGAAGGTGGGGTGAATTGAGGGAATAGCACTGAAATATATATATTCAGTTCAGTTCAGTCACTCAGAAGTGTCTGACTCTTTGTGACCCCATGAACTGCAGCATGCCAGGCCTCCCTGACCATCATCAACTCCCGGAACCTACCCAAACTCATGTCCATTGAGTCAGTGATGCCATCCAACCATCTCATCCTCTGTTGTCCCCTTCTCCTCCTACCCTTAATCTTTCCCAGCATCAGGGTCTTTTCAAATGAGTCAATTCTTCGCATCAGGTGGCCAAAGTATTAGAGTTTCAGCTTCAACATCAGTCCTTCCAGTGAACACCCAGAACTGATCCTGGTTGGATCTCCTTGCAGTCCAAGGGACTCTCAAGAGTCTTCTCCAATACCACAGTTCAAAAGCATCAATTCTTCAGCGCTAAGCTTTCTTTAGACTCCAACTGTCACTCCAACTGACTACTGGAAAAACCATAGCCTTGACTAAACACACATTTGTTGGCAAAGTAATGTCTCTGCTTTTCAATATGCTGTCTAGGTTGGTCATAACTTTCCTTGCAAGGAGTAAGCATCTTTTAATTTCATGGCTGCAATCACCATCTGCAGTGATTTTGGAGCCAAAAATAAATAAATAAAGTAAGCCACTGTTTCCACTGTTTCCCTATTTATTTGTCATGAAGTGGTGGGACCAGTTGCCGTGATCTTAGTTTCTGAATGTTGAGCTTGAAGCCAACTTTTTCACTCTCCTCTTTCACTTTCATCAAGAGGTTCTTTAGTTCTCTTCACTTTCTGACATCAGAGTGGTGTCATCTGCATATCTGAGCTTATTGATATTTCTCCCAGCAATCTTGATTCCAGCTTGTGCTTCTTCCAGCCAGTGTTTCTCATGATGTACTCTGCATATAAGTTAAATAAGCAGGATGACAATATACAGCCTTGATGTACTCCTTTTCCTATTTGGAACCAGTCTGTTGTTCCATGTCCAGTTCTAAAGGTTGCTTCCTGACCTGCATACAGATTTCTCAAGAGACAGGTCAGGTGGTCTGGTACTCTTTCAGAATTTTCCACAGTTTATTGTAATCCACACAGTCAAAGGATTTGGCATAGTCAATAAAACAGAAATAAATATTTTTCTGGAACTCTCTTGCTGTTTCAATGATCCAGCAGATGTTGGAAATTTGATATCTGATTCCTCTGCCTTTTCTAAAACAAGCTTGAACAACTGCAAGTGCACAGTTCACATATTATTGAAGCCTGGCTTGGAGAATTTTGAAGATTACTTTACTTGTGTGTGAGATGAGTGCAATTGTGTGGTAGTGTCAACATTCCTTGGCATTTCCTTTCTTAGGGATTGGAATGAACACTGACCTTTTCCAGTCTGTGGCCACTGCTGAGTTTTNTGGCTTGGAGAATTTTGAAGATTACTTTACTTGTGTGTGAGATGAGTGCAATTGTGTGGTAGTGTCAACATTCCTTGGCATTTCCTTTCTTAGGGATTGGAATGAACACTGACCTTTTCCAGTCTGTGGCCACTGCTGAGTTTTCCAAATTTGCTGGCATATTGAGTGCAACACTTTCACAACATCATCTTTCAGGATTTGAATTAGCTCAACTGGAGTTCCATCACTTCCACTAGCTTTGTTCATAGTGATGCTTCCTAAGGCCTAGATGACTTCACATTCCAGGATGTTTGACTCTAGGTCAGGGATCTCACCATCGTGTTTAACTGGGTCTTGAAGATCTTTTTTGTACGGTTCCTCTATGTATTGTTGCCACATCTTTTTATCTTATGCTTCTGTCAGGTCCATACTATTTCTGTCCTTTGTTGAGCCTATCTTTGAATGAAAATTTCCCTTGGTAGCTCTAATTTTCTTGAAGAGATCTCTAGTCTTTCCATTCTATTGTTTTCCCCTATTTCTTTACATTGATCACTGAGGAAGTCTTTCTTATCTCTCCTTGCTATTTTTTGAAACTCTGCATTCAAATGATTATATCTTTCCTTTTCTTCTTTGCTTTTGGCTTCTTTTCTTTCCACAGCTATTTGTAAGGCCTCCTCAGAGAGCCATTTTGCTTTTTTGCATTTCTTTTCCATGGGGATGGTCTTGATCCCTGTCTCCTGTACAATGTCATGAACCTCTGTCCATAGTTCATCAGGCACTTTGTCTATCAGATCTAGTCCCTTAAATCTATTTCTCTCTTCCACTGTATAATCATAAGGGATTTTATTTAGGTCATACCTGAATGGTCTAGTGGTTTTCTCCACTTCCTTCAATTTAAGTCTGAATTTGGCAATAAGGAGTTCATCATCTGAGCCACAGTCTGTTCCCAGTCTTGTTTTTGCTGACTGTATAAAGCTTCTCCATCTTTGGCTGCAAAGAATATGATCAATCTGATTTTAGTGTTGGCCATCTGGTGATGTCCATGTGTAGAGTCTTCTCTTGTGTTATTGGAAGAAGGTCTTTGCTATAACAAGTGTGTGCTCTGGCAAAACTCTATTAGTCTTTGCCCTGCTTCATTCTGCATTCCAAGGCCAAATTTGCCTGTTTCTCCATGTGTTTCTTGACTTCCTACTTTTGCATTCCAGTACCCTACAATGAAAAGAACGTCTCTTTTGAGTGTTAATTCTAAAAGGTCTTGCAGGTCTTCATAGAACCATTCAACTTCAGGTTCTTCACTGTTACTAGTTGGGGCATAGACTTGAATTACCATGATATTGAATGGTTTGCCTTGAAACAGAGATCATTCTTCATTTTTGAGATTACCATGTAAAATAGACACCTAATAGGAAATGCAATGGCACCCCACTCCAGTACTCTTGCCTGGAAACTCCCATGGATGGAGGAGCCTGGTAGGCTGCAGTCCATGGGGTCGCTGAGGGTCGGACATGACCAGGCGACTTCACTTTCACTTTTCACTTTCATGCATTGGAGAAGGAAATGGCAGCCCACTCCAGTGTTCTTGCCTGGAGAATCCCAGGTTTGGGGGAGCCTGGTAGGCTGCCATCTACGGGGTCACACAGAGTTGGACCCGACTGAAGTGACTTAGCAGTAGCATACAACACAGGAGGAGCTCAGCATGGTGCTTTGTGACAACTTAGAAGATTGGGATGGGGTGGGAGGTCGAGGGAGATTCAAGACGGAGGGGACATGTGGCTGATTCATTTTGATGTATGGCAGAAGTCAAGTCAGTATTGTAAAGCAATTTTCCTTCGATTAAAAACAAATAAATTTTAAAGAGATAAAAATTTTAGTAAAGGTAAGTTTATCTAAGTGCAGCTTTCATTTTAAGGAAGAGTATCTAGGCATTGAATTCTATCCTTACAGTTGTAAAACTATGTATTTTTCTGTATCTAAGAATAAATATAGCTTCCTTTTTATATGACAGTTGATAATATGAAAGACTATATCACCTCCTATATGTTTTTGTCTATTTCAGTGTTGGAGGCTTTTTGTTTTATCTTAGTGGTTTAGCTTGTGTTGCATTTACTTGGTTTCTTATATCTAAATGTATTGGATTATGAAATTAGCTTTAGTCTATAAAGCATACATTTCATAAGGAAAAAAATCTAGAATACATAAAAAAGTTTAATTAAATAACCTTCCTCTCTTTCATTATTATGCCAACATTTTCCTGGCTTTACTTAGAATGCCTGCAATTGTGTAATTCTATGCTGAGACATGAAAAAGAGAGTAATTTGTCTGCATTTTAGCACTTGAGTGTTCATCATGAAATTAGCCTTTACAATAATATGAGGTGTCTAAACCAATTTCAATAGGCATTTACACATACAACTAGGAAAATATAAAATCACGGGAGGAAGCTGGATATACAGTTCATAATTCAGACTACAAAATTAAATAGTTATCAACATATTATAATAACTAATTTTTATTTATTGATATAATTATATTTCCAAATATACCACTTTTAATTTAATTTTTAATGGGAAAAAAAGCACTTCATGCATATCAAAAATTGTATAGTATACTAGTTAAAAACACTAGATTTGGAGTCAGAAAGATCTGGGTGCAAATCCCAGATCTCTTATTTGCAAGTTATGGGACTTTGACCCAGTTACTTTACACCTCTAAACAGTTTCCTCATGTGAAAAGTGGGAATAATCAACCTCATAGGGTACAAAATAATAAGTGTGTTGCCTGGCACATATTAAGTACTTAATGGAAGCTAGTTGTTGGTATTATTTTGCTTGTATTATTTTATAATTAGTATTATTACTATTATTATCCCCTTATTGGCATTTTCTTTGAAAAGATGTTGAAGAAATAATTAGTGCTAAAGTATAATTTTTGAAAAGTTATGCTTTTGATACAAATATGAGTAACATGTCAAATGTTTTGTGTAATTCATTAATGTGGTAACTCATAAGGTATTCAAATTATTTCAAAAAATCTTTGAAGAAAATACATAAAAAGTTAGGAGTTCAGTCGCTCAGTCGTGTCCGACTCTTTGCGACCCCATGAATCGCAGCACGCCAGGCCTCCCTGTTCATCACCATCTCTCGGAGATCACTCAGACTCACATCCATCGAGTCAGTGATGCCATCCAGCCATCTCATCCTTGGTCGTCCCCTTCTCCTCCTGCCCCCAATCCCTCCCAGCATCAGAGTCTTTTCCAATGAGTCACCTCTTCGCATGAGGTGGCCAAAGTACTGGAGTTTCACCTTTAGCATCATTCCTTCCAAAGAAATCCCAGGTTTGATCTCCTTTAGAATGGACTGGTTGGATCTCCTTGCAGTCCAAGAGGCTCTCAAGAGTCTTCTCCAACACCACAGTTCAAAAGCATCAATTCTTTGGCGCTCAGCCTTCTTCACAGTCCAACTCTCACATCCATACATGACCACAGGAAAAACCATAGCCTTGACTAAACGGACCTTAGTCGGCAAAGTAATGTCTCTGCTTTTGAAAATGCTATCTAGGTTGGACATAACTTTTCTTCCAAGGAGTAAGCGTCTTCTAATTTCATGGCTGCAGTCACCATCATTGTTCATAGATGCAAGAGTAGTTAGTATCCTGTAGAGAATAAAGCTATATTTGGGAGGGTCATCATTTGGGGTTAGAAATTAATTCTATCTCTATCAAGCAAAATTTATTTTATTGTTATGTATAGGAATCACAAGAAAACTCAGTTTTCTACAACTTAATTTCTACACTTATAGAGTTGTAAAGTAGTCTTGTCAGTACAAAGTCAAAGATGCACACTCTATGGAATTAGATAATTCTCATTTCCATGTCCTAGACAATATTCCTGAAACTCTTTTTCTACTCAAACATCAACAGCTTACTATAGGAGATTCATCCAGTTAATTAAGATAATCATTTAAATTAAAGTTTTCTAAAACCATCACATAAACTTATGATGGCTGGGTCAGGGATTACCATTTCTATAATGTTGATGAGAAAATTGTGGCAAAGAAGTCAAGCAAATTATCTGTAATTACACCAAGCGGAGGAATAAGTCTGTGACCAACTCTCCTTACTTATGTCTGCATTTTATTTCCACTAATATATATATACTTATAACCAAAATAAAGAGAAACCAAAAAGCAAAAGAGAAACAAAACGGGAGAAACAGGTGCTGTTTAATTTGAAGGTGATGTAGTGGTGAACTTTTTCTTTAATAATTGCTCCTGTGTGTCCTGACAGATAATAACCAAGGTGACAATTTTCTTTCTTCAAAAGATTCTACATTCTTCAAACCTCTCTTGTTAATCAAGCAGTGTCCAGATATTATTAACGTTAACCAGATTTTTGAACATTTATTATCATGTATATGCAGAAAAATCTTGGGCTCTGGATGCCAATCTATAAAAGAATCCTGTGAGCCCTGGTTCACCAGTCATACATGTGTGTAGTTGTATGAATGTACTCTGTTAGATGAATACAGCATCAATTAATAATAACAATTGTGTTGAAGATTCAGCTTAGCTAAAACACATAGCCGTGGATCTTTTGGTTGTGGGTTTCAGTATAACATCATAATTTAAGGTGAAATCCTTCATGACACTCAACAATATGTGGTGGATATTGAGGATATCTTAATTATTGTTGACTTCAGATATTATTGAAAATATTACTGGATGTGAAGACCAAGTTCAAGTGAAAGCTGGGGTTATATGATTTAGATTATGATTAAACAAGGAAAAACAGAACTCAAATCAGCAACACAAATATAAGGAAATTAACAGATGGTGACTGCAGCCATGAAATTAGAAGACGCTTACTCCTTGGAAGAAAAGTTATGTCCAACCTAGATAGCATTTTCAAAAGCAGAGACATTACTTTGCCGACTAAGGTCCGTCTAGTCAAGGCTGTGGTTTTTCCTGTGGTCATGTATGGATGTGAGAGTTGGACTGTGAAGAAGGCTGAGTGCCAAAGAATTGATGCTTTTGAACTGTGGTGTTGGAGAAGACTCTTGAGAGTCCCTTGGACTGCAAGGAGATCCAACCAGTCCATTCTGAAGGAGATCAGCCCTGGGATTTCTTTGGAAGGAATGATGCTGAAGCTGAAATTCCAGTACTTTGGCCACCTCATGAGAAGAGGTGACTCATTGGAAAAGACTCTGATGCTGGGAGGGATTGGGGGCAGGAGGAGAAGGGGACGACAAAGGATGAGATGGCTGGATGGCATCACGGACTCGATGGACGTGAGTCTGAGTGAACTCCAGGAGATGGTGATGAACAGGGAGGCCTGGCGTGCTGCGATTCATGGGGTCGCAAAGAGTCGGACACGACTGAGCGACTGAACTGAACTGAACTGAATAAATGAAAATATCTTTTGTAAAATAAATGTTTTCATTGGAATTTACAAATAGGCCAGTATAAGATCAGAGAGAATTTACATATATAACTGTATAAGTTTTTGTTGTTGTTGTTCACTGTGTTTTAAAACTATTTAAACCTTTTTTCTATAATAGAGAAACTTTTTAAAATTCAGTTTGTTTATTTAATTTTGGCTGTATTGGGTCTTCTTTGTTGAACACGAGCTTTCCCTAGTTGTGGAGATTGGGAGAGCTGGTTCTCTTCATTGTGGTGCGCTGGCTTCTCATTGCAGTGGTTTCTCTTGTCTGGGAGCACAGGCTCCAGGCTCGAGGGCTTCAGTAGTTGCAGCATGTGAATTTCAGTAGTTGTGGCTCCTGGGCCCTAGAGCTCAAGCTCCATAGTTGTGTCCCATGAGCTTGATTGCCCCATGGCATGTGAAATCTGCCCAGACTTGGAGATCAAACCTGTGTCCCCTACACTGGCAGGTGGATTCTTAACCACTAGGACCATGAGGGAAGTTCTGTTCTCTTCTTTTAGATTTTATTATTATATATTGGGTTCAAATTTTAGGAAATAATTCCTGGAGAAGATTTTAATTAATACAGATTACTGAGTGCTCTGTCATTTTGCTTACAAAATATATTTGGGGATGAGGAATCAATTTCAAATTAAAATGTAAATAAAAATCCCAGGGTCTTGTGAAGATGAATAAGAACTTTCATAGAAGAAAGAATAAGAATAAGAAAAATAATAAGACTGTGTTCACTGTAACTACAAAGAGTATTAAAATCATGGTAACCATAGTTTATATAACAAAAAGGCAATTATATTCTAATTTACTTAAAATGTGAGCTCTCATAAACAAGATCAGGCATCACATGTATAACTTTGATAAAGAATAAGAGAAAAATGCATTCCAACCATCATACTAAATGGCAAAGAGGGCATTTTTCACATAACGTTGAGATGCCAATGTGAGAAGTTTCCTCAGAAAGTCTGAGAACTGATCAAAGAAATGCATGGCATTTTTTAAAGGAAATTCACTTTCACTATACTTTGAGTGTCCTCTGGTGGCTGAAGATAATTCTGTCATAGCCTTAATANAAAATGTGAGCTCTCATAAACAAGATCAGGCATCACATGTATAACTTTGATAAAGAATAAGAGAAAAATGCATTCCAACCATCATACTAAATGGCAAAGAGGGCATTTTTCACATAACGTTGAGATGCCAATGTGAGAAGTTTCCTCAGAAAGTCTGAGAACTGATCAAAGAAATGCATGGCATTTTTTAAAGGAAATTCACTTTCACTATACTTTGAGTGTCCTCTGGTGGCTGAAGATAATTCTGTCATAGCCTTAATATTTATTACTCTGATTACATTTGCTATTTATAAGGTATTTTAAAATTTCTTTTTATTAGAAAAGTATATATTTTATTAATGTATATTATTTTTAATTTTAACACTGTATAACTTTTTTTTCAATTGTCTGCCTGAACTTCTTAAGGTATGATCCAAAAAATGATTCATGGTCAACTGTGGCACCTCTGAGTGTTCCTCGAGATGCTGTTGCTGTATGTCCCCTTGGAGACAGACTCTATGTGGTTGGAGGATATGATGGACATACCTATTTGAACACTGTTGAATCGTATGATGCACAGAAAGATGAATGGAGAGAGGTACTCTCAATTTAAGTATCCAAATTGATATATTTCAGGTTTTAATTCAAAAAATTAAAATATATATTTGAAATTCATCCCATTCTCTTCCACTCTAGGGCTGAATCAAATTCTTTTAGTGAAATTTATTGCATGTGCTTTATTTAGCTATAGAGAATTATTAATTGAGCTGTTTGATCATTAGTAAGATCCATCAATATTTATATAAAGTGAGGACAAGACATTTTCTAAGCTTCATGGACTCATTCCTTTTATAGAAAAGTCAATCAGATTCAATGATCCAAGAGCATTACTCTCTAAACAACTTTTTATGTGTGTATTTTGACTTGAGAAGCAAGGAATAATATCTTTATCTACAAATGTCTGTCCCTTCTTATTGACTGGTGCCACGGAGAAAAATCTTTCAGTCTCCTCCTTATAGAGATTGTACAAATTGCAACACTCCTAACTACTAATTAGTCATTCAGGGATTTGGTGCACAGTAAAAGACTGGAATTAAACCCTCTAAAGAGTTCTGGGTATCAACAGAAGAAATTCTAAGGAAAATACTAATATAAGAAGGGGCACAGAAAGAATATGGGTTTCTATCTCTTTACTCCAACAATATGATTCATCATGACCCTCAGAAATACTCAAGTTCTGCCATATAGTTAGCTCTTAAATTTACAATGGTTAAGACCAGCTTAGAAATGGAAGGAAATATTTAGCAAACAAGGATGTTGGTCAAATATGATAAAAAATGTTTTTCTAACCTTGTGTAAATTACATTTTGGAAAGTTATAGACAAGTAATTAAGAGATGTAGATTCTATTCCAGGTATTTCACTGTTTCATTGTGTGACCTTGCAAAGGGTGAAAGAGATCAACTAGATAAACAGATTATAACTACTATATTCCTAATTATTTTCATTCATTTTCTTGCTTACCCCTAACAAAAACACTGAAGGATGAGTATTATTAGTTTCAATTTTTTAAGTGAGAAAATTACGAGAGGTGAAACTTAACCAAGATCACCTGTCCTTCAAACTCAGATCTACTGCATTTTAAAGACTATGCTGTCTCCACATTGGAATGTTGTCTGGCCTGCATTCTCCATTACCTTTATACAAGATGAAGGCTGGGCCAGAACAGCTGAGGGTTTTTTCAGCTCCAATATATTATGCCAAAGATAGAGTTCATTCAAACAGCATTTCTTTCTTTATTTTTGTTTTCTGCATTAGGAAGTTCCTGTTAACATTGGAAGAGCTGGTACATGTGTTGTGGTGGTGAAGCTACCATAAACTATCTTTATCAAAAGGGAGTAAACCGAATAATTTCAAGAAATGGAGTAGGAAGAGAAGAGGCAGAAGAAACATGTTTTTTCCTTCGATTAGTAATCAAATATGAAATTTCTTGTGTCGTTTTAATGTATAGTTATAAATGCTCTCATTTGTGAAGCCAAAGTAAATTTTTGAACATAAATTACATATGGGTGTTTAGTGTATATGTTGTTGCAGTTAATATAAATGAAAAGCCAGCAGTCTAGGTTTAGCCTTATTATTTTAAAATGTTAAAAATGAATCACTAGTCTAGGTTTGATACAGGATACAGGATGCTTGGGGCTGGTGCACTGGGATGACCCAGAGAGATGATATAGGGAAGGTGGTGGGAGGGGGGTTCAGGATTGGGAACTCATGTATACCTGTGATGGATTCATGTCAAGGTATGGCAAAACCAATACAGCATTGTAAAGTAAAAAAATAAAATTTAAATTAAAAAAAATGCTTCAGGGAAATTGATAGTGACCAAAGTATTGAAGGTTATAAAAGTATGGGTAATTTTAAGTTAGGAGTCTGATAAGTTAAAAATATTTTCTATTAAAAAAAAATAAGCACCCTATCATTTGGAACATAACTAATATAAAAGATCTAAAGCTTAAAAAGCTTAAATTATAACATTTGATTTACAGTAAGACATCATCCTCATATTCAAACAGTATCCCAAATAGCTAAATAGTACCTCACATTTACCAAGAGGTAAAAAATAGGTTAAAAAAAAAGCTCAGATATAATTTGTTATGCTGATCACAATATCTTAAAATTTTCACAGACATTCTTTTTATAGTATCATCTTTCAAAGCACACATACAGGTTTGGTAAGCAACATAAACGTATGAAGATATTTGTGCTTTGACAAACTGAATTTAAATAAAATCTATTTCCTCTGGTTATAAAGAGTGTGGCTTTAAATTATGTCAAATGCACTTTTAATTGGCCTTTTAGTATTTAAAGTTCCAATAGCTAAAATATTTAAATATGAAAAGAAAATTCTCCTGTTTTGTTTCTTATTTCTTATTGTCATTCATTGTCTTTAATTCTAAATAAAGAGCTATAGACATCTTGAGTTCTAAGGGTAGAGATGGAAGCACAGAGATGCTATAAACACACACACACACACACACACACCACAGTTTTGTTGGATTTTAAATTCATACCTTATCTAAATCAATGCAGAGGTAGAGTTACTTTTATCTGCAGATCAAAGTTTAACCTGTCAAGTTAAATTGGAATATGAGCCAGTGGGAAAAAAGATCAAAGGACTTTTCATAGCCAGTGGTGAATGCTCCACTTCTGGGACTATATTCAAAGGAAATGAAAACACTAACTTGAAAAGATATCTGCATCATCATGTTCAGAGCAGCATTAATTACAATGGCCAAGATATGGAAACAATGTAAGTGTCCATTGATGGATGAATGGATAAAGACACTGGTGTCTGTCTACCTACCTATCTATACAATGGAATATTATTTTGCCATAACAATGAGGAAATCCTACCATTTCAAAAACATGGATAAATCTAGAAAGCATTATGCTGAGTGAAATAAGTCAGAGAAAAACAAATATTACTTTATGATCTCACATGTGGAATCTAAGAAAAAGAGACAAAAAAGCCAAACTCATAGAAAAACATATCAGACATGTGGTTACTAAAGGCAGAGGGTGGATGAAAGAGGAATTGGAGGAAGGTGGTCAAAAGGCACAATTTTTCCAGTTAAGATGTGTTTGTGTGTTAGTTGCTCAGTTGTGTCTGACTCTTTGTGTCCCTGTGGAATGTAGCTTGCCAAGCTCCTCTGTCCATGGAATTCTCCAAGTAAGAATACTGGAATGGGTACCCATTCCCTTCTTCAGGGGATCTTCCCAACCCAGAGATTGAACTTGCATCTCCTGCATTGCAGGCGAATTCTTCATGAGCTACCAGGGAAGTCCCAGTTATAATATAAATAAGTACTAAGACTATAATGTACAATGCAATGATTATAGTTAACACTTTTTCATGTAATACATAAGGAAAGTTTTTAAGAAGTTAAGTCCTGTGTTCTTACACAAGCAAAAAATTTTTTTTTCTTTTTCTTCTTTCTTTTCTCTTTATTATATTTATTTGAAATGATGGATGTTAGCTGAGCCTATTGCAATAATCATTTCACAATATATATAAATTAAGTCATCATGCAGTATGCCTTAAACTTATACAGTGATGTATTCATTATGTATCAATAAGACTAGAAAAAATATTGTGCTTGGGCCTTTATGGCTTAGTTGAGCTGCTAAATCTGAGCAGATCTGAGCAGTCAGAATGGAGAGCTGCAAAGGCTTAGAGTACTAAAGCACAAGTTCACCTGCTTTAGTCAAATCTAGTTGGAGAAGGGAGTCACAGGGGCAGCCTCTTGCTACCATGACATGATGGAAATGACCTATCAGTCTGGCTTAAGGTAACAGAGATAAGAAAGGGAATTACTAATTTATAAACTCTTTCAAGAAGTGTAAGCACTGATGCATTTAGACATTATACTCACATTGGAAAGAAAATATTGATTTTTCTTTAATCCCTATAACCTTACTCTCAGGTTACCACCACTTGGCAGCCCTCAACCTATATTATGATGACTCTCCAGACAGTTACTTTCTCATTATTTCTCTGGGGAATGCATGAACTTCTAAATATCTTCTATACTGCACAGGAGCTGAAGGAGACTCTAAGGCACTAGACTCAGGTCCTCTCTCTGCCTAACTATGCCATCCATCAACTTGATACAGATTTGGTTGCTGGTACATTTTAATATGGAGGGAACACTGAAAAGAAGTCTCTCCTGTAGTCCCAAATGGAGTAGAGAAGTAAAACTCTAATTTTGGATTTTCTCTTAAACTCTTTAACAAGTTTCTCACCCCAAGATCTTATTTTGAGAAAAGAAAAAAAGACTATAAAACATGCATTTCTTCAGCTGTCATCTTTGTCTTACCACAGGTACCTGAAGTAAGTTAACTGAAGAAGACGGACAGATTTTTCAGTTACTTTTGCATTCCTGTTATAATCCTAATCTGCTCCCTTTACAGACACACACACATACACATTGCATATACAAACAATGGGAGAAATGAACATATCTAGCAAAATACTGGAATCTACATGATAAATGTTAAAAGGTAAAACACATTAATAGCCTTCAAAAATAATACTCCAGTGTCACAAATATTTATTAAGGATCCACTGTGTCTTAGGCCCTAGTAATATACATATAAATTAGGACTAAGTCTATGAAATCTCTACCAAATCCAGGTCCATATAATTTATATTATATTCTAAGTATTGAAGAATCAGTATTTGATGGTCTTTCCTCTACAAAGGCAACTGAAATTTCCAAATTCATGTATCATCTAAGGTCATGGAGATCCTCATACAAACAGCCTGATTCCACAAGCTATATTCAGTATCTATCTGAGTGGTTAAATAATCCTATCTGGATCATAATTAACTAGACTTTGACAGAACATTCAGGTTCTGGCCCTTGGAGAACAACTAGTCTTATTGAAGAATAGGTCTGAAAACACATAATCAGATTTTGAGAAAATGATGTGAGCAAAATGGTGGCATAGGAATATCTGCTACTTATCCCTTTTCTTCCTCCTCACCAACATCAATCTGAATAATTAACCATGCATGAAAATACTTTCACAAAGCAAATATTCTAGGTGAGGGAATCACAGCACATAGGTGAACCACAGAAATAAGAAAGAACACATTGATAAGGGTAAAAAAGATAGATTTATACTACCTCATTACATGGTTCCTAAGCTAAGGCAGCCCAGTGTGAAAAGAGACACCTTCTGCACGGGAGGAGAGTAAAATGAGTGCCCAAATTTACCACAAACTCCAGAAAGGACCCACTCCAATACCAAGCCAATTCTCGCAGCTCTAGGTAGCTTGCTATAAGCTCCTGAAAACTCAGGCCCACACTCATCTTGGTACCTGTTGACTCCAGTGGCCACAGGCAGCTCCAGCAGCCCCCAAAGCCATCCTTGGCACCAGGCTCTCATCAGACTACCATGAATGCAGACTTCCATCTCACTCTGGTGCCTATTGCAGACAAAGATGGAGAAGCTCTATACAGTCAGCAAAAAAAAAAAAAAGACTGGGAGCTGACTATGGCTCAGATCATGAACTCCTTATTGCCAAATTAAGACTTAAATTGAAGAAAGTAGGGAAAACTACTAGACCATTCAGGTATGATCTAAATCAAATCCCTAACGATTATACAGTGGAAGTAAGAAATAGATTTAAGGGACTAGAACTGATAGAGAGCCTGATGAACTATGGATGGAGGTTCATAACATTGTACAGGAGACAGGGAGCAAGACCATCTTCCAAAAAAGAAAGGCAAGAAAGCAAAATGGCTGTCTAAGGAGGCCTTACAAATAGCTGTGAAAAGAAGAGAAACCAAAAGCAAAGGAGAAAAGGAAAGATATACCCATTTGAATTCAGAGTCCCAAAGAATAGCAAGAAGAGATAAGAAAGCTTTCCTCAGTGATCAATGCAAAGAAATAGAGAAAAACCATAGAATGGGAAAGACTAGAGATCTCTTCAAGAAATTTAGATACCAAGGGAACATTTTTATGCAAACATGGGCTCAATAAAGGACAGAAATGGTATGGACCTGACAGAAGCAGAATATATTAAGAAGAGGTGGCAAAAATACACAGAAGAACTGTACATAAAAGATCTTCTCGACTCAATCACGATGGTGTGATCACTGATCTAGAGCCAGACATCCTGGAATGTGAAGTCAAGTGGGCCTTAAGAAGTATCACTATGAACAAAGCTAGTGGAGGTGATAGAATCCCAGTTAAGCTATTTCAAATCCTAAAAGATGATGCTGTGAAAGTGCTACTCAATATGCCAGAAAATTTGGAAAACTCAGCAGTGGTCACAGGACTGGAAAAGGTCAGTTTTCATTCCAATCCCAAAGAAAGGCAATGCTAAAGAATGCTCAAACTACCACATAATTGAACTCATCTCACATGCCAGTAAAATAATGTTCAAAATTCTCAAAGCCAAGCTTCAACAATATGTGAACTATGAACTTTCAGATACGAAAGCTCCTCTTGATGAAAGTGAAAGAGGAGAGTGAAAAAGTTGGCTTAAAGTTCAGCATTCAGAAAACGAAGATCATGGAATCTGGTCCCATCACTTCATGGCAAATAGATGGGGTAACTGTGGAAACAGTGACAGCCTTTATTTTGGGGGGGTCCAAAATCAGTTCAGGTGGTGACTGTAGCCATGAAATTAAAAGACACTTGCTTCTTGGAAGAAAAGTTATGATCAACCTAGACAGCATATTAAAAAGCAGAGACATTACTTTGCCAACAAAGGTCCGTGTAGTCAAAGCTATGGTTTCTCCAGTAGTCATGTATGGATGTGAAAGTTGGATTATAAAGAAAGCTGAGCCCTGAAGAATTGATGCTTTTGAACTGTGATGTTGGAAAAGACTCTTGAGAATCCCTTGGACTGCAAGGAGATCCAACCAGTCCTTCCTAAAGGAAATCAGTCCTGAATATTCTTTGGGTGGACTGATTTTGAAGTTGAAACTCTAATACTTTGACCACCCAATGTGAAGAGCTGATGATGGTCATTTGAAAAGACCCTGATGATAGGAAAGATTGAAGGTGGGAGGAGAAAGGGATGATAGAGGATGAGATGGTTGGATCATATCACCGACTCAATGGACATGAGGTTGATTAAACTCTGGCAGTTGGTGGTGGACAGGAAGGCCTGGCGTGCTGCAGTCCATGGAGTCACAAAGAGTTGGACACGACTGATCGACTGAACTGAACTGAACTGTGTCCAGCAGTCCCAGACAGCATCCATTGATTCATGCAGCTTTTTTGGCTCCAGGTTATTAGAAGGCCCTTTTGAACTCAGTTCTCTACCAGGAAACTGGCCAGTTCCAGCAGTTCCAGGTGACTGGTGGCCACAAGTGATTCCTTCTCTCCAGGAAGCTTCCTTGTCTCCACACTTCCACATGCTTCCATAAACCAAAGCCCTCAATGCACTCTGGCACCTGCTGGCTCCCACAGACGTAGGCATCTCCAGGGTCCCAGGATCCCAACCCACCAAGGTGCCAGCTGACTCTCTTGGAACCAAATTCCTAACAAACTGTCATGAATACACGGTCTCAGCTTACCCCAGCATCAGCTGGCTCCTATGGCATCAGGTAGCTCATGTAGCAACAGATTTCAGTCGCGCCCCAGCATATTCCAGTAGTGGCTGGATTCTACTGCCATGGTGTCTCTTGTAGCCTCAGGCTCCCAATCAATGCCAGAGACACAGGATTAAGAGAGAATCCAGCAGGGACCACTGCCAAACTAACTACCCTATCAGAGGCTTTCATAACCCATTCCAGCACCATGGAATTCAAGGTCTCCAGCTAGGAGAAGAAAACACTCCCAAACTCATTTTACAAGGCCAACATTACCCTGATACCAAATTCAGATAGGAATGCCACAGACAAGAGAAATACAGGCCAATATTACTATGAATATAAACACACACACACAATCAGCCTTAAAGAAGAAGTAAATTCTGATACTTGCTACAACATTGATAAAATTTGAGTTATGCTAAGTCAGCTCACAAAAACACAAATGCTGCATGATTCCACTTACATGAAGTATTTAAAATAACAGAATTCATAAAGACAGAAAGTAGAGTAGTGGTTAGCAGGGATTTGGAGCCAGGGATAATAGGAAATTAATGTTTAATGGGCACAGAGTTTCAGTTTAGGATGATGAAAATGTTCTGGTAGTGATGATAGCTACACAGCAATGAAAATATAGTCAGTGCTGCTAAATTGTTGTTATTTTTCAGTTGCTAAGTTCCTGTCCAACTTTCTGCAATCCCATGGACTGTAGCATGCCAGGCTCCTCTGTTCTCCACTATATCCTGGAATTTGCCAGTTACGCTTAATTTTTAATGTTAACTTTATGTCATGCATATTTTACTACAATACAAACAGAAAAATTAATGGATCATAGACCTAAATATAAGACCCTAATCTAAGAGGGTTGTGTAAAACATTGGCTCATACGGTAAAGCATCTGTCTACAATGCGGGAGACACGGGTTCAATCCCTAGGTTGGGAAGATCCCCTGGAGAAGGAAATGGCAATCCACTCCAGGACTATTGCCTGGAAAATCCCATGGACAGAGGAGCCTGGTAGACTACAGTCCATGGGGTCGCAAAGAGTCGAACACGACTGAGCGACTTCACTTCACTTCACTTAGGTTAAAATTTAGGAGTTAATTTTCATGAACTCTGATAACGTTTTCTTAGAAATGGCTCCAAAGGCATGGTGATAAAAGACAAAATAAATAAATTATACTTTATCAAAATTAAAAATATTGGTGTTTTAAAAGACACTATCAAAATACTGAATGGGATAAACTTGATATC
>SJYT01008265.1:0-34181 GCA_006410635.1 Cephalophus harveyi
AGTCCCTTGGACTGCAAGGAGATCCAACCAGTCCATTCTGAAGGAGATCAGCCCTGGGATTTCTTTGGAAGGAATGATGCTAAAGCTGAAACTCCAGTACTTTGGCCACCTCATGCGAGGAGTTGACTCATTGGAAAAGACTTTGATGCTGGGAGGGATTGGGGGCAGGAGAAGGGGACAACAGAGGATGAGATGGCTGGATGGCATCACTGATCGATGGAAGCGAGTCTGAGTGAACTCTGGGAGTTGGTGATGGACAGGAAGGCCTGGCGTGCTGTGATTCATGGGGTCGCAAAGAGTCAGACACGACTGAGCGACTGAACTGAACTGAAACAGATTTCAAATTAATTAAATATTATCAAATCACACAGCTACTTTTAGGCAGAGATAGGATTAACCCAAGATGAGATAATGATTGTCATGAATTGTCATACTGATTTTATTTTTACAAAGAAAAATACTTTTGGGCTGGCCAAAAAGTTTGTTCAGGAAAAAGAATGAACTTTTTGGTCAACCCAAGATATTTAAATATTATGCAGCAAATATTCATCAGAAGCTTAATAACTGCCAGACAGTACACTAGGCACAAACAACAGTGGGAATAGAGACATTTACATCCGTGACAACATGGTTTGCTGGAGTACTTGGAAGGGGTATACACATATCTAACACTGAAGACCAAGGGTATTCTTTTTTCCTAGAGTATTTGACGTAGACTGAGTCCAAAAAATCAGTAGAAGTTTTCAAGGTAAATAAAAGGGGAAAGAGGTTAAAGCTTGAGAAAGAAAGGATATCATGCCAAGAAACTTGCATGTTTACAGGTCCAGAAATAAGAAAACATGATGTATACGAGGGATGAAATGAAATTCAGCCTAGCTGTGCTGGAGATGGAAGTGAGACCAGAGAAGTTAAAGTGGACAGGCCACAAGAACAGCCTTCTGAACCAGGCAATAAAGTTTGAGACTGGTCCTGACAGCAAGGGGACTCATGGAAGGATACTCACCGGCACACTGACCAACAGTTCTGACCTTCATAAAGCCGAGCCGGGCTGAAATGAGGAGTAGGAGCTGGAGGAGGGTCAGAGAAACAGTAAGAAAGCTGAAGAATCCAGGTCAGAGATGGTGCAATCATGAACAAAGATGCTGGCAAACAAAGAGAAGTTTGGACAAATAGGGTTTGCTTATTGATTACAGGCAGATGGAGATTGAAGCAGAAAGATTTTGGCTTAGCTTGGTAATGAGGCAAATCATGATGTTATTCTCCATGACAGAGAATAGTAAGAGGAGCAGATGGTGGGAGTGAGAGACAGGAATGGAGGAAGGGATATGTTCAACTTGAATCATGTTTAGTTAGAGATGAACGGGACGCTAAATGAGAAGTTCAGGCAACATAGAGTTAAACAGCTAAGGAGCTCAGGACAGACAGATCTGGTTGGAGAAAAATGCCTGTGTTCCTTTAGCATTTGGATGATAAATAAAACCTAGTGAATAAGTAAGATCATCCCAAGAGGAACATTCAGTGAGAAGAGGGACCAGGATAGGTCACTTCCCATAAGAGACACTGTTTTTTCACTTAATATTTATTGTCTACTCTGTTCAGGCACTATTTATAGAGCTAAAGACAGAGAAATGCATAAAATACAAGTCTTGCTCTTACAATCATTATTGGGGGAGCAAAACATTGGAAAAGACTCTGATGCTGGGAGGGATTGGGGACAGGAGGAGATGGGGATGACAGAGGATAAGATGGCATCACCGACTCAATGGACGTGAGTTTGAGTGAACTTCGGGAGTTGGAGATGGACAGGGAGGCCTGGCGTGCTGCAATTCATGGGGTCGCAAAGAGTCGGACACGACTGAGTGACTGAACTGAACTAAAACTAATAAAATAAAAATATAATAACAGATCATTATAACTTATGTGAAAAAAAGAAAAAGGTAGGGTATTGAAAGGTACTGAGTCAGTATTTAAGAAAAGACCAGAAGGAGTCATCAGCAAAAGCAATGCTTTCCAAGACACTAAGACAGAAAGGCCCTGGACTGATTCTAGGGAGAGCAGGGGAGCCAGTATGGGTGGAAGGGTGTGATGATCAGTATAGATGAAGCGGAAGTGTAACAGGAAGCCAGGGAGGAAGGCCTTCATAGGCTATTAGAAGGACTTTGGACCTTTAGTGAGTTGGGAAAACTCATTCTGTTACCTTCAGAATGCAAGAATAATGTGACATGACTGATATTTTATATGTATCCTTCTGGCTATGATTGAGACTGAAGGAGATATGGGGACATAAACATAAAGACCAGTTAGACGACTACTATAAACACACAGGTAAGACACAGTGGCTTATACCAGGGGTTCAGGTCTGGAGATACTGGGCAATCATTAGATTCACTTAATATTTCATGTATGTATTTTAAAGATAGGGATAATGTGACTTTACTGATATTTCAAAGCATAGTAAAAGAGAACGTAAAGGAAAGGGAGTTTGTGGTCAAAGCATCTGTGAATAGAGAATTCAGCTCAGTTCAGTTCAGTCGCTCGGTCGTGTCCGACTCTTTGCGACCCCATGAATCGCAGCACCTCAGGAATACAGAATTAACTTTTATTAAAAGGATGGTGAGACTAGAAGACTGTGTTACTATTTTCGCTCAACTGAAGAAATGGTACATTTAGAGGCTATGTGTTGGGGAAGAAAGCAGGATATGTTTGAAGCAGTGGAACAAGGGCAGTATTTGGAGCACAAAGAGAAAGACAGTGAGGTCTTAGATGAGGCAGGAGACAAGAGAAGGAATCAGACAAAGGAAGGTCTTGCTGAGCATGTCATATTGTGCAATTTGGTCTTTACCTGAAGAGTTATGGGAAGGCTCTGAAATGGTTAAGGTGGGAAAGCGAGGTGAGCCAATCTGCCTTTTATATAAAGATCTCTAGTTGGGGGCTTCCTAGATGGCTCAACGGTAAAGAATCCATCTGCTAATGCAGGAGATGCTAGCGACTCAGGTGGGATCCCTGAGTTGGGAAGATCCCCTGGAGAAGGAAATGGGAACTCACTCCAGTATTATTCTTGCCTGGGAAAACCCATGGACAGAGAAGCCTGGTGGGCTACACAGTAGTCCATAGGGTCACAAAGAGTCGCACACGACTGAGCGACTGAGCCTGAGTTCTATCTTGTGCTACCCCTTTACAGGAACCTCGATCCCCCTCACACCACCACCCCCAACTCCTGGCAATGGCTGATCTGTTCTCTATCTCTATACTATTGTGATTTCAAGAATGTTATAAGAAAGGAATCATACAGCATGTGGCATTTTGAGATTGGCTTATCTACTCTGCATAACGTTCTGACATCCACCAGGTCACTGTATACGTTAACAGTGTGTTCCTTGTACTGCTGTGTAACATCCTACGGCACGGATAAACCTTCATTTGCTAATCCTGCAGCTACTCAGAAACTTCTTGATTGCTTCAAGTTTCTGGCTTTTGAAAATAAAACTGCTATGTGCACTCATGTACAGCATTTTCTTGTGGTTGTAAATTTTTATTTCTCCGAAATAAATAACCACGACTGCGTTTTCTAACGTGCATGCTTTGTTATTTGAGACACTGCCAAGCTAATTTTCAGAGCAGCTGCACCATTTTACCTTACCAGCAATGCACGAGAGATCGTTTCTCTTCATCCTAACCAGTATTTTGTACTGTCACCCTTTTAAAATTGTGTATAATAATACCTCCATCTTTAAAAAATATATTTTTAGTTAGTGCTCGTGGTTATTATATGTCACAAAAGTGAAAGTGTTAGTCACTCAGTCAAGTCTGACTCTTTGTGACCCCATGGACTGTAACCCACCAGGCTCCTCTGTCCATGGGACTCTCTGGGCTAGAATACTGGAGTGAGTTGCCATGCCCTCCTCCAGGGGATCTTCCTGACCCAGGGATTGAATGTGGGCCTCCCATGTTGCAGGCAGATGCTCTGCCATCCTAGGCATGTCATAAAGGCAGAAAAAGCAGTGCTTTGAAATACCTATAATATAAACTACAAAACAACATTTACCATTATTGTAAAGCACTTTGCAAACCTAGGCTTCTGCTTAATTAAGACGGCGGCGATCCGGTTGGTCATACCTTCATCCATGACAGCGTGCCACTGAAGTACATGCTTTGGGTACGAAGTTCTAACACTATAGGCCTGACATTGCCAGTCTCTGAATCCAGGCAAACCTGCAGGACAAGGTGGATTCTCACATATTCTGTATTGTTTTCTGGGACCATTACAATCCCTTGCTTCAGAACCTAGCCTAGAAAAGATAGTACAAATAATCAATTTTATCTTATTTTATATTAACTACTCATTAAAAAAATCAAAAGGCATTGTATTAATAAGGGATAATCCTTTCTATTAAATCTACTTTTGAAAACGAGGACAGATTAAATGATTAGTAACAGTAGGAAATCCATATGCTAATTTAAAAATGTGTATTTTTTTCTAATCTTTGATCCATTTAATTTCCAAAATATAGGAGAAACAAAAGTCTGTTTGCTATGAAAATGATATAGAAGGGTAAAGGACAGAAGCTGGGGGCAAAGTACACTTCCATTGAGGAATGTAGCCAAGAAATTCCAAGGAGATGCTTCTAAGGTTTTCATACACATTTTAAAGAATCATTTGCTGAGGAATTGGGCCACTGAATCCATACCAAAGTCAAAGCATAAAACTGAAATGACTTTCTCACACATTTCCTAGGATCCTACTAGGAATGATGGAGCCAAACAAGCTGATCTTGGATGCTCCCTGTCTGTACACATGCTCAGCAGGGTTTCCTTTCTCATCATTCTCAGCTTGTACTGACATCCAGGCTGCCCTCATTCCCTCTGTTTCTGAAGTCCTCTCAGCTACTGTTCCCTTTCACGGATCTTTTAAACGGTGACATACTTTTCCTACCATGTCTCCCTGCTTGGGTCAACACAGTTTTTTATTTGATCTATTCTCAAGAAAACAACCTGTGTAGTGTTTAACTATTTGCTCTTTGGAGGGCTGGTCTTATTTTCTTCTTCAAAGGGAGTTCTTATACAAAATGACTTGAGAGACTTTTCTGCCTTCCAAAGTGGACTGGGTTTGAAGAAGTGTCTTTGGTCCCTGACATGGTTTATGAGTAAAACCTTTTTATTTCACACTTGAAGAAAACACTGCCCTCCCCCAATCCAGGAATGTTGCGTTTACCCAGGACACTTGCGCTCTCGACTGCTGATCCCAGAACTGCAGGTTCGGCTACAGGGACTCCACATGCTCCACTCTCCAGCCGCAAGTCCAGGTGCTGCGGTCCTGCTGGTACACTCTCCAGCCTTACACCACTATTCCAAAAGTTATGTCTTAGGTGAACAAATCAGGGCACAATGGAAAATCATTCACTGGCCTATCGAGTCACTGGAATTGTGATTAAATCAGGTCAGCTAAAGCCCCAAACGTGTGGAATTGAAAAAGACCAAAAGTTAGTTGGCACATGCTTAATGTCACAGTAATCATTCACTGGTCCAGTTCTCCCAGCTCTCATGTCAGGTCACCCAGTCTTGTCATAAAAATAGGACACGGGTATTTGTATTATAGCCCTGAGAATTCAGCGCCTGTGACAGAGACAGGCGAATGGTAGAGTGGGGGTTGTATAGCCAGGGAAGAAAAACTAACATGCTCTAGGAAAAACAATAATAGAGAAGAACAAAAAATAGGTTCATATTTTGTAGGTAAGATATAAATGTAGGTAATAAAAATGCAGGTAAATATATCAATGTTAGGTAAGATATAAATGTCTTTGACGAGAATGAAGCAGACATTTTAGGAAATCCAACCATTTTTATTTGAAATGTCAGTGTTTCAGGGTACTCTCTCTCTCCTTGTAATTAGAAACAAAGCTTATGACTCTTAGCACTTTCATTTACATTGCTTTTTCTTTTTTTTTTCCCTAAGTTTCCATCATGAGAAAGACAGCAATGACAGAAGAGAAAGGAATGTGTTCATTTTCTTTTTTATATTTATTTTATCATTAATTTTAAACAAAAGCAGCCAAAGAATTTTTTTTTTGGTGGTCACTGAGGAATAGTTGCCAGAATTTGATGGAGAGATTAGTATAATTTCTCCTTTTTTTTTTTTCAAAGTCGCTCAGTCATGTTCAACTCTTTGCGACCCCATGGACTATTCAGATGATGGATCCTCCAGGCCAGAATTCTGGAGTGGGTAGCCTTTCCCTTCTCCAGGGGACCTTCCCAACCCAGGGATGGAAGCCAGGTCTCCTGCATTGCAGGCGGATCCTTTACCAGCTGAGTCACAACAATTTCTCCTTATTCCTGGAAAATCAGATCTATCATGATCACAGCAAAGATATTAAAGGTAAAAATTAACTGAACAAAACCATGTTGGAAGTAATAAGTAAAGATTTAAAAATTTAGATAAGTGATTGTATAATGACAAGGGTTGAGCAAGATGATCATACTAACAATTTTCTGTACCAGTGGCAACATGATTTATAAGGGATTGTGAAGAAATCATACCAATTCTGTGATCCTCAGTTTTCCCATCTCAAAATGTGAATGAAAATCATATATAACTAATAGACTTAGCAGAGGTTGAATGAAACTAAGCACAATGCATAGCCCACACTGACAATTTAATAAAGATTAACCAAATTAAAATACTAATAACACCAAATTATATATTATTATATTAACTTTATCAATGTTTCCAGAAATCTCACCAAAATTCTATTATGATTTTAATTGATCTGTTTCTTTAAAACTTTTGAAAATATGAGGTGGATGAAACTGAAGCCTATTATAGAGAGTGAAGTAAGTCAGAAAGAAAAACACCAATACAGTGTACTAACACATATATATGGAATAATCTAGATGTGTATAAGAGACAGGGGATGATCCAGAGAGATGATACAGGGTGGGAGGTGGGAGGGGGGTTCAGGATTGGGAACTCATGTATACCCGTGGCTGATCAATGTCAATGTATGGCAAAACCAATACAGTATTGTAAAGCAAAATAAAGTAAAAATAAAAATTAGAAAAAAAGAAAGAAAATATGTGTTTAAATGCTGTTTTTAGAAGAATTTATAAAACTATGCTACAAAATTTTGTGTGAGCCCAGTTAGTCCTTTTCTATGGAATAAATAGTTCCTGAAGATTTTTTCTAATAATGTCAAATTTAAGGAACTCTACTCAGTACTTCGTAATGACCTATAAGGGGAACCGAATCTAAAAAAGAATATATACATGTATATGTAATAACTGAATCACTTTACTGTATACATGAAACTAAAACAACATTATAAATCAACTATATTTCAAAAAAATAAAACAAAATTTAATCTCTTTCAGATTCAAAGAGTTTTACATCCAGGCTTGGGAAGAAACAAAATAAAACCTCAATAACTCAGAGTATAATGACATACTATGTTTGACATTAAATAAACTGAGATTTTTGTAGGAAGATTCAGCCTGAATACTGTAAAAGACGGAAAAAACAAACCTTGTGAAAACTTTGAAATAACTTACTGATTTTAGGGATTTAATGATGTTGTGCCATTCATAGGGGAAAAAAAAAAACCTCAAAGTGAATCCCGCCAAACTTCAATTGGTCTAGTAGATTTGACCTACATGAAGGGCATTTATTTTTACCCCCCAAGTGCATATCGCAGCTCCTCACCCATTTAGTGGTAAGCTGGCATTGAAAGGCTGGGCTACAGTTCACAGTGAACTAAAAATATTCTGCGAAAGACCCAGATCTAGACTTGCATGTCATTTAAACTAGTCACGTCTGGCAGATGAAGAGAAACGGAAACAGATATACAAGCTAAATTTGCATCCTGAAATTGGTGAAATTCAAAGAAAGCATAGTATAATAGTTAAAGTCCATTAACTTCAGATAACCCACTCTCTGGGTGAAACTATGGAAAACCCGCTTTTGTGTCTTCTAGGTGGAGCTTTGTTTCAACACTGGGGAAAGTTTTAAGTGTTTTGCTTAATTATTATACAATATATTCTGTTGGGTTTCTATGTAAAACGATCCTAATGCTTTTCATGAATTTTCTAGTAGCATGTTTTGTTTTATTCCTATTTTTTAGTTTTAAAAAATATATTACACAAGGTTTAAAGAACTCAAAATTTCTCATATTGAAATTTGAAATCTCAAATTGAAATTCAGTATGATCTATGAAAATGCTAAGGAAATTTATAATATAGATTCTTTCTGTAATAGTATATGACCTAAAAAAGTTTGACTATAATTCTATTCTCTCTAATTTCTATGTGAACATGCCTAGGAAGTTGAAGAAAACACCCAGTTGGAAGAGGTCCTTGAAAATGACAAAGAAGAAGAAGAAGGCAATAAACTGTCTCCTTATGTAAATTTGTGACTAAGGATATTACAATCTTCATTTTTTCAATAAAGCATGATGATAATAATTTCATCACTTAAGAACTTGGGAAAGTAAATAATTAAAATATATTATGTAGCATCCTTCAAAACAGTCTAATATTTTAGTCACTTGGTATTTAGCTTTCCTTCTCCATCCTCTCATTCTTAGAAAATATTTCAAGTAAAAAACATACATTTCTTGATTTTAATCAAATCATTTATTGACTCACAGACCTCTGTTAATATAAATGTAAACACAGATGCCAGTATTATAAAGAGAAAAGGAGAAGAAAGAAAACAGGCTGCTTTTAATTTGGAAAAGGCTGTGTATAAATAGTAGATAAATCCTTATCTCCAAAATCACTATGAATCATAAAATTCTTGTTGGAACCTTCAGACTTAATTATATACTCTTAGGTGAACTACTTATATAGCTCAATTAACATCACTAGAGTGTAACACATTACAAAATTCTCAGCTTTGTTTCTCAGATTGCCATGTACTGAGATAGCAGTGTTCAGCACGAGGTTGCAAGCATCCAAATATTTTAGCCCTATAGCCCTCAATTACAGAGTGTTGGAAGCTATTTTCATGATGGCTCCTACAACAGCTGGAACAGATGGAGAGTTGAAGAAGCCCACATGGCCTGAGGAACCGAGAAGTTCATTAGTTATTTCAATATACAAAACATTACAGAACCACTGAGAATATCATTAGCACAATTATAGGGAAATGAAACATTTATTTTTAATGAATAATTATAATTTTGATTGCTGGAAGAATATGTGCATCTTAGAGAACTCAAGAATGCAATTTATTCTCATAAATATCGGAAGAAAAAATAATAGAAAAATATTTAGGACACCAGATTATAAAAATGAACAGATTTTAAATTGCTAATGAAGAACTAAGTAAGACAAATGGACTGTGTGATGTTTGAAGACGTGTGGCTGAATATTTGGTTATCTCTGTTTATTACTGCTTTCGTGTTTCAGGGATGACGAAAATTATTGCTGGTGCAGTTTTATGACTCAAGCAATAAATTACTCAGCATAATACCATGAGGCTTGCCCAATATACACACATTATTGCACTTTTGTGTATAATTTAAAACAAATCCAAATTCTGACTCTCTGCATAAGCTCACAGAAAACACATTTGGCAGTCTGTAAACAACTGACTGATATTTCACAGAAGTTCTCTATCAAGGAACCATTTTCTTACTGATTGTATTGGGTGATAAAATATTTCTAGTCCTTTTTTATTATTTGGGCCTTAATTTGTACATTTTTGTTTTTCTCATTAAAGAAATCATAGAAGTAATAAATGACTACAGGCTTATGTCAAACAATCCAGAAATGTCAGGAGAAAAGTTGCATTCACCCCTACTGTCAACTGTTTTATTCCATCCATCAATTCCAACTCCCTCCCAAGAGTTAACTACTAATTACAATTTGGAGTTTATGTGTTCAAACCACTTTCTATGCGTTTAAAAATATATAAACTCTGTGTGTATACTCACATTTGTACACAAACTATTTTTTTCCTAAATCTCAAATGGTACCATATAAAGCATGAATTTTTCTGACATGTCTCTATACTAACCACCATGTCTAGTAGATGTTTTCAAGTTAATCCAGATATAACTACCTCATTCTGTGAACAGCTACACTGGAACCATTCCTCTTCCAGTGAATATTTTGTTTTTTCTTATTTCTCACCACAGCAGGTGACATCCTCACATGAGTATATGTGTGTGTACATGCAAACATGCCTATATTTGTGCACACATGTTAAGAACTTATTTAGGACACAATTCTAGAAGTGGAATTGCTAGATTTCCATTTCTGTCCATTTTTCAAGTGCATATGTTTTTAAACTAGCTATATAACTTTTTTCACTAAGTAATTCACCCCAAGTAATCTTTATGTTGTTGATTTGTTTTCAATACAATGAAAATTCATAGTCTTCAGAGGCAAATTTTCTGATCTTACATCTAATGAGTAAGTAATAGGTGTTCTACTTTCCCTTCATAGAATAGAAATTGGAAAATTATGTAAACTAGTATATTTTGACTACATTAGGTATAATTATAAGTAATTTCCTGATAAGGTTTTTTAGTCCAAATTCTTATTGCCTCTGAAATTTCACAATGTCAAATCACAGAGACTCAATCTTCTGGAATTCTTCATAAGGTACTTATTTCAATGCCAGGCTGTTCATTAGATCAAATGAGAGGTTTTAGAAGTCCTACATACTTTGATGTATCAAGTCAACATAAGAGAAATTTAAAACTGGTCTTTCTATGGTACTTTAAGTCACCATATGATTCAATTACACTGGAAAGTTTTTTTATACAATATATATGTAACTCACAGTGTGCCTAGTCCAAAACTCAAGGCTGAATCTTAAGTCTCCTGGAGGCCTTCATTTTTTATTTTTCTTTTTTAGCAAACTTTCTTCTTTCACAAATGACATAATCCTCAAGCAGACACTTCTTATTGATTCTGAGGAAGCATCCATACCTCTGCATTCTTAGCCAGGCAAATTAATTTTAGGTAGCCATGAAGATAACTTATTGCAGTTGTAGCTGGCTCAGCCACAAGATGCCAGATGGCCTGAAGGCACCAATGCTCAGGACCCAGGAACAAGGCTATCCAAGAATTTAGCATATTCCCGCAAAAGAGTGAGCAATTATTGCTGAGGGTTGAGATGTTTCACAAGCATCTCTACAGCTATGCCTTTAAACATTTTGCAGATGTAAGTTGCTATTTCAAGGGTAAATTTATATCATTAATTAGATCAGCACATACATAATACTGGAGTCCCTAGTGCTTGTATAAGCTGTCAGGAAGAACCGAAGAGCAGCATCCAATTCAAATACTATGGGCCAACTGCCATTATCTCAGATTGTACCAGAAACACACATGTTGAAAAGTTGCTATGAATTCTTACTCCTGCAACTCAACACATATTTATAACTTATTGGAAATAAGATGGTCATAAGGCTGCCTGATAACTCATGTGTAAGCTGTGAAACATAAGCTATATACTCTTATAAGTCTGTCTCTTATACACATCTAGATGTGTATAAGAGACAGCCTAAATGTTCACTAGAATATTTTATTCATGATGCTTGAAATGACAAGGAAAAATTACACTCAGTAGCTCTCCTAAGGCAATACTTTATACTTTAAAGGATTAATTAGCTCTGAGAAATTTTACTATTTTTATTAATTTGTGAATACTTATATTTAAGTTTAATAGTAAAAATATTTAATTTTTGTTAAAGTAATACATATATCCAATTCTCCACACCATTATAATCAACAATAAAAAATACAGCTGACATTTAAAAAACAGCCATGTGTTAAAATTGAAAACAGATGAAATGCTGAAATTTTTATATATAATAAAAGTACTCTGCTAGTGTTAAGATACTTTTGTAACTGGCAGAAGAAAAGGTCTCACTGGTTATACTTATAGGAGAAATGTAAGTTTCTTCTTAAGTTTCATTTAACAGTCTTAAACTTCAGATAGCACCACCAATAACTTACCTTACCAATGTCACAATCGGTTCCATCCATTGGTGGATCTAGTTTGGTTTTGCATTCTTTCTCCCCTTCCACCTTGCACCACAACCCTGTGCAAATAACATGCTGAAAACAAGGGTATAATAACTATAAGGGGAAGGCATCACATTTTTAAGGTTAAGTCTATAAGGTTTGAGAGAGCAATTTTACAAGAACATCAGAAATGATTTGAAGAAAATATCCTTTGAGTACCTTTAATATTAAACTTACAGTTGAAATAGTCTATGGCTTATTTATAGTGCCGAGAAGACTCATATAAAGATAAAATGTTTCATAAATTTAACTATTTTAAAAGTTCTTAAAATAAAAACATGTATCATTATGCAAGATTAAGTAGCTTCAACAGAAAACTGTAAGCTAAAAATCATTATTTATACCACATTATATGAACCAACCTGGAAGAATCAAAGTAATGTGCCTACGGTCTGAATTTAATGCCCCCTATCTTAAAGTCTGTCCTCACTTATGCTTTGCTGTATGCCACATGCCATGTTAGTACTTCACTATTTCATTACATCACCTTGGCCCCTGATGTGATACAGGGATTCTCAGTGGGCACCTTTCCCATAACTGTTGTCAGTCAATTTTCCACAGTACAAATGCATCCTAGATACCCAGACTACATTTAACTTTTTCTAGGGAAAAGTTGAAGGAACAAACAAAAACACTGGGATAAAATAGCATAAACACAGCAACACTGAAAGAAGAGAATTCTATAGTTATGGCAGCCCAGACAGATAGATAAAAAGGCACAACTACCACATTCTTAAGGACTTTCTATGTCTGTAGGATGGGTGATGTTTCTGAGATACAAGCATGCTATTAACAAATTACACAGAAATATGAAATCCATGTGGCATACTTAAAGCAACTAGAGTGATCTATTTTGAAGATGACTGTGTGACTACCTATCCAGATATTTGGAGAAAAGGGCAGAAGCAAGCAGGTGGATAAGGACAGAACAAGTGTCATTGTGAAAGACAGTCTTTGGACTGGTGAGAAGACCAGTCAGATGGGAGGATGTATATAAGGGAAGGGAGTAGTGAACAAGATTTCAAAGATAGAAAAACCAGATCCTGAGTGCCAGGGTGGACTAGGGACTCCATATTTGGAGGGAAAAAGAAGCCACTCAGCAGTTGACAAGGTTGATAAGATAAAAAGGCTATTTTAGGAGGTTTACCCTGACAGTGGTGTTCAAAACAGATTGAAAATCACTGCAAAGTTAAAATTAACTTATGACCCAAATCTACTAAATAGTTTGGGGATGATATATTTCAACTAAATTTTCAAGCAAGTATGTTACATCTCCAATTCCGAATTTGTTACAACTCTCCAAATGTTATTTTCCTATTCTTTATTTATAATTTTAGATTTAGGAACTGTTTTAAGCTCTTAAAAATTCAATACTCTATGGCAGGATTGTGACATATTTACACAATTTTATCTGCTGTGACAGTTTTTCTGCCTAAAAGTATTTCATACAAATACTTATTATATTTATAATATGATTTAGTTAATGTATAAGCTATTGCTTGTACATATCATTCATCAAAAATTTATCCAGAAACTAATTTTAAAGAATGCCTAAATCAAGCAGCTTCTCTGTAATATTTTTGACTCTTGAAAATAAGCAGAGAGGTTAACTGTTTATCATGTGCTTCTGTGGACATATTTATATTTGAATTAGTGGATATCTAACCTGAGGATTTTAGTTTCTAAGTTTTCTTTTTCCTCCAAGACAATCTTGTTAATCAAATTTTATAATTATGAGGTCAAATGCTGAATTTTCCACCAAAGAAGAATTTTGCTTTATTTATTTTCAATAATGCTTAGTTGTATTGTAACATGAATTATTTTAATCAAGTTCATTAGTTAACCAATGCAGACTGAACTAAAAAACAAATCTTGTTTATGTTGTAGTTTTAAAATCATGCTTGTTTGTTGAACACTGTTGGTGGTCTGAATTCTGACCTTCAACCATTATCTGCTATTCAAAACAGCAGGTACTCTAATTGATTCCCACTTGAGGCATGAGAGCATAAAAGCAAACTTGGCAGCTTTTCAAGATAAGCACAGTCATGTAGAATAAATCTCTCATAGGGGAGATCTCTTTCCTCTTTATGTTCTATAGTTCTGGGATCTTACTGTAAGTAAATTATAACCTCATTGTCAAAGGTAACTCAGATTCAGGATTTCACACCAAATTGTCAGAAGTAAAAAAATAAAATATGGAAGATATGGATGGACTGTTTTCACCTTGAGAAGTGCAAAATCTCAGATATGTGATATTAGAGCTATGTGACAACAAACTCTTTCTTAAGAGGGGCAGGGTTGTGTATTTTGTTAGAAGCAAATGCTCTCTGTGTGTTTCACAGGCCAGAGTCAAATATTCCTTTCAACTTAATTAGTGAAATCTCTTAATATGTCAATTAAGAACTTTAATATTTAAAATGCTGTGCAAAGGAATCCAGGACAGAAATGTATAACCCAGCATCTCCTAGCAAACTAACACAAATAATATAACATTCTTTTTTTTATTCTTCTATATAAAGAAATAACCATTAAAAGCATAAATGAAGTTGGATGTTTATCTCAAGAAGGCTTTTAAAAAGTTTACATGAAAAACTATATCTTTTCAATGGTATAATTTAAATGGAAGATTAACTGTCCATGTATAGATATCATAAAATTTATCTTCAAAGACAATGTGTATCCATTTTTTAGAGCAAATAGATCCATTAACATGTTCTAAATTTTATGTTAAAATAAAAAATATTAAGTGCATATGCATGGAAGCAGCAATTAAATCTTGAACATGTAACTCCTTGTTTGTCCATAAACTATCTTCCAAACTACAATTTCAATAATGTAATGTCTGACTGTAAGTGTAATTCAGTATGGGATAATATTTTCAAAACTATTTTTTCTATCAGAGAGCACCTTGGTATTATTAAAGATGAAAAAGAGGAACAAAGGGAAAGAGAAAGAGAGGCATTCAAAAAATAGAATACAAAGGTTCAGAAGAAATAAGAAAAAGCTGAAATGTAGTTCTTTGTGGAAAATAATAAGTTAAGTTGCTCAGTCATATCTGACCCTCAGTGACACCATGGACTACTGCCTTCCAGGCTCCTCCATCCATGGAGGATTTTCCAGGGGGATTTTCCAGGCAAGAGTACTGGAGTGGGGTGCCATTGCCTTCTCCAATATTAAAACTAGCCAACAAAAAAGAGAAGGCAAAAATAAATACTATTAAGAATAAAAAAAATGAAAGGACATCTACTGATCATGTAAAGGCTTACAGAAATAGGAGGAGACACTGTGAACAACTTTACACCAAAGAACTTTACAATGTATATGAAATGGAGAAATATTTTTTTTTAATTTACTAAAAACTTGGTAAAATGGATCCAAGAAGAAATAGAAAAGTTGAAACTACTGTGTAACCACAAACTGCTACTGCTAAGTCACTTCAGTCGTGTCCGACTCTGTGCGACCCCATAGACGGTAGCCCACCAGGCTCCCCCGTCCCTGGGATTCTCCAGGCAAGAACACTGGAGTGGGTTGCCATTTCCTTCTCCAATGCGTGAAAGTGAGAAGTGAAAGTGAAGTCGCTCAGTCGTGTCCGACTCAGCGACCCCATGGACTGCAGCCCACCAGGCTCCTCCGTCCATGGGATTTTCCAGGCAAGAATACTGGAGTGGGGTGCCATTGCCTTCTCCGGTGTAACCACAAAAGTGACTATTAAAAATCTTCCCATAAAGAATACAACTGATCTAAACACTTAAATTCTCAATTTACATAAACTATCTAAAAAACAGAAAAAGAGATAATATTTCTAAACATACATCATGATGCCCAAACCAGACAGCAGTTTGAAAAGAAAATGAAAATAGTGATCTTTTTCATTTATGAACTTAGACTGAAATATGCTACACATTTTTTAACAAACTGAATCCAGCAATCCATGAAAAAGATGGAATGTACCATCACAATCATGCTGGGTTTTTCTTGGAATATAAGGCTACTATAATATTAGGGATTTGATTAATACAATCAAGTACATAAAAACTTCAAAATCTATGATTTTTGTATCTCTCGATATGCAGCTTTGTGACACAATTCAACATCCATTCGTTAAAAAAAGTTAGCAACCTAGCCACTGAAGGAAACATCTTCAAAGTTAATGGACATCTGGACATCTATAGAAATCTACAAAAGTAACAGATGTCAAGAAAAATACAGCCTATGGATAGCCAACAAATGTAGCAGCAAGCTTCAAAGGACCCCCAGTAGAACACATCTTGGTGTGTTAAAGAAAATCAAGGAGTGAGAAGACATTTAGAGAATGAAGAACTGTTAATACGTACTTAATGAATCCCAGGTGGTGGTGAAGGCAAAAGAAGGGGGAAGCAGATGATGAGATTGTTAGAGAGCATCACCAACTCAATGGACATGAATTTGAGCAAACTCTGGGAAACAGTGAAGGACAGAGGAGCCCGGCATGCTGCAGTTCATGGAGTTGCAAAGAGTCAGTCTATGGGGACGCAAAGAGTTGGACACAACTGAGCATGCATGCAAAGAAAAGAATAAAAAGTGAGAAGGAACTGTTTGAAATATTTGAAAGAAAAATGATCCAGACTTTCCTTGTAAGAATGAGACATATAAGATAAAAATATTCCCCTTCTGGAATGGTGGGGTAAGTTCCCAGAGATCAATCCTCCTGTAGCTAACAAACATAAACTGTGGAATGATGGCAAAAAAAAAACAAATTTCTGGTAGTTTCAGAATGTAGAACAAAGGCAGATCAACTGTTTAGGGGAGCTTAAAGAATCAGCACAAGTTGAGTTCATCGTCTTTGTGGCTTTGATCTGATAGTGGATTGTGGTCATGGCATGACACAATGGTTAAAGTAACATATGCCATCTTTTCAGACTCATGAAGACAGAAACAGACGCGGTCAAAGCTGTCAAAACTTGAAGTGTTAGTTGCTCAGTCATGTTTGACTCTGTGTGATCCCAATGGACTGTAGCCCACCAGGGTTCTCTGCCCATGGTGGGCTTCCATTCCCTTCTCCAGGAGATCTTCCTGACCCAGGGATCAAACCTGGGTCTCCTATATTGCAGGCAGATTCTTTACCATCTTTGCCATCTTCTTTAGCCACCATACATCAGCTTCATTTGTTTATTATTAATACATCAGTTTCACTTCACATTATCAGGCATTAGATCCTGGAGGTTGGGGACACCTGTTCTGGTAGATTTTCAAGGATTTATATCTCAGTTCTTGCAAGTTTGAAAACAGGATACTATTAATACTTTAAGAAAGTGAAAGTGAAGTCAATCAGTCGTGTCCAACTCTTTGCGACCCCATGGACTATAGCCTACCAGGCTCCTCTGTCCATGGGATTTTCCAGGCAAGAGTACTAGAGTGGATTGCCATTTCCTTCTCCAGGGGATCTTCCCAACCCAGGGACTGAACCCGGGTCTCCCACATTGTAGACAGGCGCTTTACCATCTGAGCCACCAGGGAAGTCTTAGCCACCATGGAAGCCCCAAAAAGAANCTGTCCATGGGATTTTCCAGGCAAGAGTACTAGAGTGGATTGCCATTTCCTTCTCCAGGGGATCTTCCCAACCCAGGGACTGAACCCGGGTCTCCCACATTGTAGACAGGCGCTTTACCATCTGAGCCACCAGGGAAGTCTTAGCCACCATGGAAGCCCCAAAAAGAAGAGAGTCAGAGAAGCTTAGGTCTTTCTGTGGCACCTGTACCATGCATGCAAGGGACACACTCGGAATAAGGAAAAAGTGAGCTGATGTAACATATTAAGTGCTATCCACAGCAGATAAGATAGTTTCCAGTTTGATTCTAACAAACTTAATTGTTTGTGAAAACAAAACTCAAAACACTCTTTGGAGGAATATAACTGAATGCAGAGTATGTGCTGTGACAGGGGTCAGTAAACTCTTTCTATAAAGTGCCATACAGCATATACTTCAGGCTTGTGGGCCATGGGATCTCAGTTGCAACTATTTATCACTCACTGTAGTTTGAAGGCAGCCAAAGAAAATGTGTGAACAAAGAATGTGACTGTATTCCAGTAAAACTTCATTTGTAAAAACAGGCCACCAGTCCCTACCCCAGAGTTTGCAAAAAAACTAATGCATTGATATATAACATGTTAATGTATTAATAATGTAGAATGAAAGCATGTATATACAAATAAACATTCATAAATCTTCTAAATAGCTTGATTCATAATAGCTAACTAAGAGGTAAACTAAGTTAGCTTACCTTGATGTCTACTAAGAGGTAAACTGATAAATAAAAGTTTATGTTCCAGTGGAATACTATTCATCAAGAAAAAAGAACTGATTAGTCATACTCAGATATAAAGAATGTCTGACTTTCGAATGTATAAGAAAATTTCACTGTAAATGTAAAGCAGTAGAGGAGACATAGGAAATAGATTTTAAGGCACAAGCCATAAAACATGCAAAAGAGAAAAACAGATCGACAGATAAATGTCATAAATATGTATGTACCTGTAATATAACTAAGTGATATATAAGGAAATAATTGACAGAAACACAGAGAAAAATAAATAAATCAGGTGTTAGAGTTGGGTATTTGAACACATCTGCTAAACTTTTCAACACTAATCAATCAAATCAAAATAAACAGATATTTTGAATAATACTATTAATATGCTTCATTTAAAATTTAGTCACAGATAATGAACTTTAAAAACCATACATTTCTTTAGCAGAAGACCTAACTAGCTGTTTCTCCAAAGTAGACAAACAGGTGGTCAACAGGCACATGAAATGATACTTAATATCGCTAATTACTAGGGAAATGCAAATCAGAATTACAATGAGATATCACCTCAGGCTGGTCAGAATGGCCATCATCAAAGAATCTACAAATAAAAAACGGTGGCGACAGTGTGGAGGAAAAGGAACCCGCTTACAGTGCTGGAGAGAACGTAAAGCGGTATTGCCACTATGGAACACAGTTTGGAGGTTCCTTAAAAACTAAAAATAGTTACTCTATGATCCAGCAATTCCACACACGGGCATATATCCAGAAGACTCCCAATTCAAAAAGATACATGCACCTCAATGTTCACTGCAGCGCTATTTACAACAGTCAGGACATGGAAGCAACCGAAAGTCCGTTGACAGATGAACTGATAAAGAAGATGTGGTAGGTGTGTGTGTGTGTATTTATGTATGTGTTTGTGTGTATATATATATATACATACACGCATATATATATGAATATTGAATGAATGAATGCTAAGTCGCTTCAGTCGTGTCCGACTCTGTGTGAACCCATAGACGGCAGCCTCCCAGGCTCCCCTGTCCCTGGGATTCTCCAGGCAAGAACACTGGAGTGGGTTGCCATTTCCTTCTCCAGTGCATGAAAGTGAAAAGTGAAAGTGAAGTCGGTCAGCCATGTCCGACTCAGCAACCCCATGGACCTCAGCCCACCAGGCTCCTCTGTCCAGGTGATTTTCCAGGCAAGAGTACTGGAGTGGGGTGCCATTGCTTTCTCCAATGTTATTTAGCCATAAAAAGAATGCAACAATGCCACTTGTGGCATTGGTCCATCTGTAGATGGACCTACAGATTATGATATAAAGTGGAATATGTCAGACGAAGACAAATATCACATCACTTACACAGGGAATCTTAAAAAATGAGACAAATGAACGTATTTACAAAACGGAAAGAGACTCACAGATGTAGAAAACAAACTTATTGTTACCAAAGAGAAAAGAAAGGGAGGGATAAATTGGGAGTTCTGGTTTAACGGATATACATTACTGTATATGAAATAGAGAATCAATAAGGACATGCTGTACAGCACAGAAGGAATTATATTCAATATCCTGTAATAACCTATAATGGAAAATAATCTAAAAAAGAATATACACACACAAGAAAACAAAAATAGCACAGCCTAGTGGGGAAAGTTGATGGATTCAACCACTTCAAAACTGTGGAAGGACATTGTGTATAAAAAGCTAATGACACACTTTGACACACTTGCGGCATAATGACACACTTTATAAGTAATAAGAAAGTCTCATCTAGAATACAGAATACAGAAAGAACTCCTGCAACTCAAGAAAAACTGAAAGCTTAAAAAATGGGCAAAATGTAAATAGGTAATTTACAGAGAAAGAGACCTAAAAAATAAAAGCCCATGTCAATAAAAAGTCATAAAAAAGTAGTGCTAAGGGAAAAAATGAAAGAGCTAGATCATCCAGTCAAGTAATTTGCCATCCAACTCAAGGACTCACACACTGTATAGTACTAACACTCAAGAATAGGATGAAGCTTTGATTAGGTGGCAAAAGAGGCAGATTTAATTCCTGGTAGTTTTAACCCACTTATGGGAAGAATAGTAAAAATCTTCAACTTTACCAATTTTAACAACAATTTATCAATGCTAAATTTATCAACAATACAGTATTCATTTACCAACAATACTGTATTCATTGCCCAAACAACTTCTTGTCAATTCAATTCAATTCAGTCGCTCAGTCGTGTCTGACTCTTTGAGACCCCATGAATCGCAGCACGCCAGGCCTCTCTGTTCATTATCATCTCTCGTAGTTCACTCAGACTCACATCCATCGAGTCAGTGATGCCATCCAGCCATCTCATCCTCGGTCGTCCCCTTCTCCTCCTGCTCCCAATCCCTCCCAGCATCAGAGTCTTTTCCAATGAGTCAACTCTTCGCATGAGGTGGCCAAAGTACTGGAGTTTCAGCTTTAGCATCATTCCTTCCAAAGAAATCCCAGGGTTGATCTCCTTCATCAAGAGCTATTTCCTGATAAGGTTTTTTAGTCCAAATTCTTATTGCCTCTGAAATTTCACAATGTCAAATCACAGAGACTCAATCTTCTGGAATTCTTCATAAGGTACTTATTTCAATGCCAGGCTGTTCATTAGATCAAATGAGAGGTTTTAGAAGTCCTACATACTTTGATGTATCAAGTCAACATAAGAGAAATTTAAAACTGGTCTTTCTATGGTACTTTAAGTCACCATATGATTCAATTACACTGGAAAGTTTTTTTATACAATATATATGTAACTCACAGTGTGCCTAGTCCAAAACTCAAGGCTGAATCTTAAGTCTCCTGGAGGCCTTCATTTTTTATTTTTCTTTTTTAGCAAACTTTCTTCTTTCACAAATGACATAATCCTCAAGCAGACACTTCTTATTGATTCTGAGGAAGCATCCATACCTCTGCATTCTTAGCCAGGCAAATTAATTTTAGGTAGCCATGAAGATAACTTATTGCAGTTGTAGCTGGCTCAGCCACAAGATGCCAGATGGCCTGAAGGCACCAATGCTCAGGACCCAGGAACAAGGCTATCCAAGAATTTAGCATATTCCCGCAAAAGAGTGAGCAATTATTGCTGAGGGTTGAGATGTTTCACAAGCATCTCTACAGCTATGCCTTTAAACATTTTGCAGATGTAAGTTGCTATTTCAAGGGTAAATTTATATCATTAATTAGATCAGCACATACATAATACTGGAGTCCCTAGTGCTTGTATAAGCTGTCAGGAAGAACCGAAGAGCAGCATCCAATTCAAATACTATGGGCCAACTGCCATTATCTCAGATTGTACCAGAAACACACATGTTGAAAAGTTGCTATGAATTCTTACTCCTGCAACTCAACACATATTTATAACTTATTGGAAATAAGATGGTCATAAGGCTGCCTGATAACTCATGTGTAAGCTGTGAAACATAAGCTATATACTCTTATAAGTTATTTTTTATGTAGCTATTGAATGAATATCTTAGAAGGTTACCTTCATATTCTCTGGACATATTATACAGCTAAGAATCAGTGAGTAATTGATTATTATCTTTATGAGTAAAATTTCAAAGTTATTATTCCATCATTCAGTTGATTCCTTTATTGCTTTAACAAATACTTATTGAACACTCTTTTAGGAGACAGAGGTACAGTGATAAAAAGGACTGATGACTCTTTTGAGGTTATGGAGCTTGCCTTCTAGGAGATTTGTTTTGGATAAAGTCTAGATTACAGACTGGTAGATGTGGTGACTTCACATGTTTCCACCTGAACATGTAAGAGTGTGGCTTAACTCGCAGACTCTTCTATTTTCTACACTTATAACTACTTCACTTTATATTTTTAACTTCTACCTCCTGATACTCAGGTGCTCATGGATGTCAAGATAGCTTCAAGTAACACTGTCCCAAACTCAGTGGGAAAAACATAGCAATTGCATACTTTCAGACTTCATTTTTCTCCCCTTGTCTTCAGCTTTTGGAACTTTTAAACATTTCCACTTTGAAAAATGTTTTCACTTAATCTCCAAGATCTACTTTCTCTTGGTTCTATTCCTACCAATAGACTTCTTCAGAATTTTAATTATAGCTTTCTCTTTATTTTCCTAACTTCCAAATAATGTAGTGATCAAGTTCTCAGACTTTGAGTTTTTCCTCTTCTAACTCATTTCATAGTGTGATAATTTAGTATCATGAATTCAGTATCATGTCCTTGTTGAGGACTTCTAGATAGATATCTATTCTGGACCTACTAACATCTCTACTTGGATGTCCAATGCACATCCTAAACTTAAAACATGAATCTAACTCCATTTTAGGGCATTTGGTATCTGTTTCTTCTTGTTATATTTTTCCCAAGATAAATGTATGGCTTGCTATCTGACTTCCTTCAGATTTCTAAACAAATATCACTTTATTTAGGAAGCTTTCTCAGATTATCCTATATAAAATAGCACCATTCCCACTCTCCTATCCCTGGTTGTATTCCTTACCTTTCTCATCTTAATTTATGCTTCTACAAAACATTATTACCAAGTGGCATGTTACATACGTATTTACATATTGTCTGTCTCCCCAGCTAAACTTCAAGCTCCATGAATGTGGAGGTTACTTCCTACTGTGTTATTAGTACATAGAACAGTGACTAAAAAGTAGTTGTAACTCAATGTATACTTTATACTTATCAAATCAATGATTAAATTTAAAAAAAAATTTCTTCTATGGCCCTATCTACCTACCCAACTATTTGTCTACCTACCTACCTACCTACCTAATGTTTTGCAAGCTCTACCAGTTTGGGATGGAAAAGGTGATTTTCAAGGGCGGTATCAGAATGGTGTTTTGGATTTTGGAACTAAAGTCCAGCCTCTTAGCCCTAAGAGACTTTAAAAGATAACACACTTCCTCTTCTTGTTCTATAACACTTCCTCTTCTTGTTCAATAAATTGTGGCTTAGAAAGAAAAACAGGTTTGACTAATGTTACACCACTAATAAGAGACAGAATGACCGTCAGAGCCCAGGCTTCATGCCTTTGCAGTTAGTGCTCTCCAACCTAAACCCTAATTAGGAGACGTTGCTTTTTCCTAGTTGCCCACAGCAGCCCAATCCTTTCTGGCATTATTTTAAAATTGTCCTTAATGAAGATTATATACACAGATTGAACTAGAGAAAAATCTGGCTTTAATTCCATGGACTGTGTAGTCCATGGGGTCACAAACAGTCGGACATGACTGAATGACTTTCACGAATAAAAATGTCATATTTATCTATCTATCTATATATAGACACACACACACATATACACACAGACACACAGACACACACACACACACACAATTTCAAGGGAAAAAACGAGAACACTTCTGGATACTTAAAACCTAAAACATAATTCTGTTTGCAAAATGCCTAGTTTAGAGCAAAGCAACATCCTAGCATATTGAGAAACAGATTTAAGATCTCCTAACAAACACTTTGATCAGAGGTAGGAAAAAAAAAATACATGCAGGTAGGTTAGTAAGAAGCAAGAATATGAATAGAGCAAACAGCCTAGCAAAAGCTTTTAAAAAATCCATTAAAATATTTCTTGACCCTGATGGTATAGTGCTCTAAGGAATAAAGAAAATTCAGTTTAAACACAGGATCTAATCTAAGGATTTTCCCCATACAAAAGACAATGTAAAAAAGTGTGAATTCCATAAAAAGCAGTAGAATATAGTAGTTGCATATACTCTGTTCTTTGGATTTGCATCTAGCAAACCTTCTTCATAAGCATAATCACTTAATTGTGCTATTTTAAAAAAAAATCCATTAAAATATTTCTTGACCCTGATGGTATAGTGCTCTAAGGAATAAAGAAAATTCAGTTTAAACATAGGATCTAATCTAAGGATTTTCCCCATACAAAAGACAATGTAAAAAAGTGTGAATTTCATAAAAAGCAGTAGAATATAGTAGTTGCATATACTCTGTTCTTTGGATTTGCATCTAGCAAACCTTCTTCATAAGCATAATCACTTAATTGTGCTATTTTAACTTAAGACTCAAAACTGTTAACCTATAATGTAGAACTTAATAATAACTATGGCATATAATTGCTGTATGAATTAAAATAGATCATAAATATAAATACTGTGTAAAGTTCAAAATACTGTGGAATGATACTAGTAAATTTTAACCAACTGTCATATAGGCTTAAAAATAATTTCTAAAATTTTTAGAAATAGTATTTGTGAAAAATGATCTAAAATTTACCAAAATTATGCTTGTAATTGATCATTTTCTGAGTTTTTCTAAAACTTCAGGTACTTCATAAAATGTAAACATTTTTCATTGTTCAGCTCTATCAATTCTGTATAGCACATGAACTGAAACCATCTAGCACAACAGTACAACAGCAATCATAGACAGCTTACTGTTTTTCAAAACATGCTAATTTCTGCATGTAGATGTGTCTACCTGCAAAATCAAAGTTTTTTACCTCAAAACATTCATTTTACTATGATGATCCAAGAAAGAAGATTGTGACCCAGTTTCTGATTGTTTAAAGTCCTTGGAGGTGAGAGTAGAGTGGATATGAAGATCGGTAGATGAGATCAGAGAGGTATTAGGACAGATAACAGATGGTCAACCTGGCTGCTATCATAATTGTCACACCCAATGCCAAGGTCCAAGCTTCCATAGGCCTGCTACATGTGAATCCTGTGTGTCCACTCATAATCACACATCTGTATCAATTCCTCTGGAGGTCTGTTGTTGCTGATGATTATTACAGTCTACACATTCTTTCACACGTCACATTTAACACAGCTCCAACTTCTTTATACATTCACCTATTTTAACCTTAAGTCAGATATTCACTGAGTGCCTACCATGTGTCAGCCACTGGACCGGACACTGGAGAAACACTCTGCCCTCATGGAGCTTACACACTAAGGTAGAGAGTTAATAAAAGGAAAATAACAAGTAAATGAACAACAACTCTGATAAGAACAACAAAGCAGAGAGAGCATAAAATAAATCATAATGCCATATAATCTTTTCCTTATGATGGGTTTTAATTATTCTGCCAGTAATTCAAGACAGCATTATCTTCAACAAAGCCAAACTCCTTTCAGGCAATCAAAGAAAGTTAGGTACAGTGAAATACAGCTATCAATTCACCCCAAGCATGACTATGAGTTTAAGCTTGAAATACAAAGAGTATGCAAGCATGTGTACTGGAAAGGTAAGAAGAAATGGGCAGCAAAGGGATGAGCTACAGGAAGAGAGACAAAAAGAGTAAAGGAAGGGTAAATAGAGCTAATTTCTTACATCAATTAAGAGAGTCATTGTGCTCAATCTTTCAGATTATCCTTGAATGAGAAAATTGGACTGAGTAATTAATCTGAATACTAACATACAGATATTGCTTAGTTTACCATCAGACATTTACCCTTTGCTTCTAGTTTAACTATCGAAATGTACTCTCTAATTTCTATTTCTATAGAATATATTTATTTTCAGGATTAAATAATTAACAAAGCATTAAATAATCCACCCTCTGTAATTACATGTTCATACATTGTTTTTATTACATTTTCACCCAGATATCTACCATGTAAGAGAGACATTTAAAATAAAAGCAATGAACTGTCATAAAGCAAAGGTTTCCCTGACTAAAGTGCCATTTTTGAAGTAAAAATTCTTGGATCATTCCTTCCTCACTTTGATTCAATACTGACACCAATTTCTACCACTTTCAAAAAGGCAGGGGAAAAATGAAGAAACCTTTTCTAGAAAAATCTGTCTTTCTCATGCTGGGGTTCTTTAGAGTCACAAACTCTAAAGTCATCTCCCCCTCCTCCAATCAATACTTCTAAATAACGGATGAATACACACTTAACAAAAGTTGCACCTCGATACAACTCTTACCTGCATCTCTTGACAAAAGGAAGCCAGTGGCCCAAAGAGAATCTGACATTGCTCATCAGCAGTATATGTCATCTCTGGCAACTTGGAAGGAACCATCACAGAATTGACACTGTGGGGATTTGTCTGCAGCAAGCAGTTACTGGCCTTTGACCTAGCAACATGCAGATATGTGTGACATTCTGAATTAACTGCAAATAGTTGTTATAATTAGTTAACGTAGCAATAGCAAACATTTTAATACTATTAAACATGTTCTTACTTTTATTTATAAGCTCTTCTATTGAATGCTCATGGAAATTGTCTGAGAACCATGTGTTTACAATTATTACAATTATCCTATCAATATTAATAAAACAATGTTCAAGTTAATAGAACTTTTTGATTTCAAAGATCTTTCATTTGAATTAAGCTCATCTATAAACACTGTGAGGTGGTTATTATTTTATATATTTGTAAGGTGACGAAGCTTAGTCTCAGAGAGTAACTGCTTAAAAGTAATGTATGAAGGTAAGAAAACAACTATATTCAAGGATTTAAAGAATCTAGGAAAATTATGCTCAAGTGACTATTAATAGTAGGAATATTTTTGGACTTGACACTGCACCACAACTTTCATTTATGGGGTAAAATTTAATTTTATCATAGTTCTGATTCATGAGAAGACAACTAAGTCAAACCACACACTCACGGGGGCCTACAGAGGAGCTGTTGCTTCAGTGACGAAGGGCATGCCCAGATGACATTGTATGTGTTTCTGGAAAGAGCTATAGTAATGTAATAAATATATTTTAGTAGATTTTAATATTCATTTGACCAAAAATTAACTTGACAATTTAAATAGTATGGAAAAATAAATTTGAGTAGTGAATTTAACTAGTTAAGTATTTCTATGTCTCTTACTTAGATTTTTGAATACTTTAAGCATCTCTCTCTCATGTATTGACTGGGACTCTGCATATCACCTATTGGTACTGTTTCAGCCTTCCCTTCTATTACTGAGGAAATAAGTAATGAACAGAGCTTTAAAGCAAAAATCAGAACAATAATACTCTTTTTCATTTTTTTCCCAACCAGGCAAAAGCTAATATTACCAGCTGAATGTTGAAAAGAGGAGAATCAAGGACTATAATAATGGTGACAATTATGGATTAATGCAAAAAGACTCAGAGTTTAGAACTATGAAGTAGAAAGGTGGAGCTTTTGTTAAAGGGGTTTTTGATAACAACAGATGTAGAGGGATGAGCATTGAGAATGTTTCCACTGAGAATTTCTGAAGAGGCAATTTAATATTATGCAACATTTTTTATCATTAAAATAATTTTCAACCTTACAAATCATCTTGCCTCATCTCTTGTTTTGAAAATGTGGAAACTAAGAAATGAGTTGGTTGAATAATATGTCCCAATTGACACCATGAGCCAGTGGAGAGCCAGGATTAGAACCAAGTGCCTTGATTCCTAATCCATGCCCTTTTCACTCTGCCATGCCACACACCAGGGTGGTAGAGGAAGCAGGCACACACACATATTCATGACCCAACCACAGCAAGTGACCTCAGTACCTTAGAAATCTTTCCAAATCTTCCTTGCTACATCGGGACCATGAGACATCACCAAGATTTTGTCCTTTAATCCATTCACCAGACATGATATGAAGACCATCAGCACATGACGGGTGGTCATTGTCATGATTAATCCCCATGCTGATTTGGAATATAGTTAAAATTTGAAAATTATATTAGATAGATATTTTAACTTATACTTGCAATTAAATGACAACTAAATCATTAAAACAATGAGAAAAATTAGTTTTTAATTTTAATTTTTTATTGAAGCATAGCTGAATTACAATGTGTTAATTACTGCCTTATGGCAGAATGACAGTTATATATATGTATATATGTGTGTGTGTATATATATGTATACACACATATGCACACAGGATATTGAATATAATTCTCTTTGCTATAGAGTAGGACCTTGGTGTTTATCCATTCTATATACACCAGTTTGCATCTGCTAGTCCCAGACTCCCGATTTATCCCTCTCTTACCCCCTGCTCCCTTGGCAACCACCAGTCTATTCAGAGAGAAATTAGTTTTAAATGTGAAAATAAAATTAGTTTCATATTGATTATTTTTTAAATTATGTTTACCTAGATTAAAGGTCAATGTTTTTATTTAGTAAAAAACATTTCCTAGATTAAAAGTCAATGTTTTTATAATTAAAAAATTTTCCCAGTCAGTAAATAGCATGTTTAGTTCACTATGTCAGTATAATCTGTTATTTTCCACACAGTAGTAGGTATGAAACATAGAAATACTTAAGTTTCTATTCAACCACACTAGATTCTTGCTCTTGCCTGAATATCCTTTATTCATTCCTTTTATCAAATCTGAAGCCACATTAAAGTATTGTTTCCCCCAGCTGCTTCATGAGACAGTCTTCTTCCATGCATCATAAAACACAAACTGTCCCTGGGAAACCTTCATGCTCTTGGTCATTTCATCTTTTCTCTTGAATCCTATCTGGTGCTCTAAATTGGAACTCTGATCTAAAACTCTGACTTATCTTCTAATGGATGTATTAGAATAATATTAAATTCAGTGTGTCTAAAACCTGCCGTTAACGTTTTCTCTTTCAAGCCTCTATGTCCTCCTGTATTCTCTCCCTCTTTTCCCTTTTTTGTGCCTTTGCTAGCCACACAGTTTGCCAAACCAAGGATCTTCAGGTCATCATTTATTCCTTCCTCTTCCAAATTATCGCCCAAGCTATTTTATTTACTAATTGTTAAGGGCAAGCCCTGCTAATGTATTTTCTAAATATTTCTTTCCACTCTTACTTCCTTTCAATTCCTTTTGTTACTATTAAAGAGGATTATAAAATTATTTAACCTCGACAATTACTGTTGCATTTTAAGTGGGTTCTGTGCCTCTAATCTTGGGCAGCATTCTCCCTTCTCCTCCTGCCCTGCTCCAGTGAGATCTATTTAAAAACACAATCAGGCTGCCTTTCCTCTGCTTTTCCATTACCTATATAGCAATTTCCAGCTCTTTAACATGGCACGTAGTTTCTTAATCTCCTTCCAAGCCATTTATTGCATTTCTTTTCAGCAAGAGCAAATGACTTATAGTTTCCCAAATATTATGTTGTTCCTTACTCTCTTGAATTTTCTATGTGTCATTTTCTAAGTGTCATACACCATAAAAAGGAGTATATAAACTTCAATTAAATAATTCTATGCTGCTGCTGCTAAGTCGCTTCAGTCGTGTCCAACCCTGTGCGACCCCATAGACAGCAACCCACCAGGCTCCTCTGTCCCTGGGATTCTCCAGGCAAGAATACTGGAGTGGGTTGCCATTTCCTTCTCCAATGCATACATGCATGCTAAGTCGTTTCAGTCGTGTCCGACTCTGTGCGACCCCAAGGACAGCAGCCCACCAGGCTCCTCTGTCCACATGACTCTCCAGGCAAGAATACTGGAGTGGGTTGCCATTTCCTTCTCCAAAATAATTCTATGAGGTAGGAACTATTATAGTACCCCTTGTGCAGATGAAAAGCAACTTTCCCAAGGTCATACAGAAGAAAGTGGAAAGTAGTGATGTTTGAACTGAGGAGATTGGCTCTAGAATCATGTAACTAACCATTAACCATTTGACATCTATGAATTCCACTTCCTCCCTAACCCTATCCAAAGTGCTTTTCCTTCAATGTCTTTCCCTGGATAAATTCTGCTTAATCTTCAAGATTCATGTAGATTACTTTTAGGAGGCTTTCCTTTACTTTCTCCCACCTCGCTTACATGTAGTATCTTTTTTTTTCCCCCCATCATGGCATACTATAAACAACAGTATTACAGTGTTTTGTACAGTGTACTATATGTTTTTACTTTTGGTTATCTCTCTAATTTCTAACTGCTAGAGACTTATCACTCCAAAATGTTGGCATACTGGAATCCTATTCTATAAATGATAATTAAATTTGAACCAAGCCAGCATGTTAAATCACTTCTATTTCAGCAAAAGTTGCATATAATCTCCTATGAATTCTCATAATAAAGTCATTAAAGTAACTTTGTGAGAGTTAATACTAAAGATGTAGAAAGAGGAAAGTCTGGTTTTGTACATGTTACATTTGAGAAGATGGCAAGACAGTCCAATGCTCCTTTCTTCTCATTGTGTAGCAGATAATAACTAAAACAGTTTTCGTTAAAATATTGCGAATATCAAGAATATCTATTCTGTATTTTAAAACACAAATAAAAGAATTGTTATAGAAGTTGTTAAAAATTACAACTACCTATATTTTCTCATATGAAAATAAAACTTTCAAAGTTATTGAACTACATTTGCAGTTAAATAATTTAAAATTTTAAATAAAAATTGTTACATTTAATGTGTTTTTGAAAGAGGAGAATGATATAGGATGAATTAATTTATAAAGAAGAGTAATCAATTAGAATTTTGCTAACTTGAAGGCTGTGAAAATTATCTAAATAAAAATATATTATTAAATAATATATTATGTTAGGAAAATTCAGCTATATGGTAAATTATATTTCTCTTTTCTCATCTAAGTAATGTCCTTAAATAGGGTCTGCATCAACACATATTAATAGAATGACTGATAGAGAAAACAGGAAGAAACATCTTTCCCATACTTTAAAGATGAAGAGGAAAACTGACAGATGATATGGACTAAGCAGGGGTCAGTTCACTTAGTGTGGGGTAGAGTAAAAGACATAGGAGTTAGATTTGAATCTTCTATCTCCATCTTATTCATGTGACCAGAGGCAATTTAAATAATAATAAAGAAATAAGAAATAAGCATGCCTTGGTTTCCTTGTTTGTGAAATATACCTTCCTGAATGGTTGCGAAGATTACATGAGGATGATGTAAAATGCCTAGCACAGTGCTTGGAAAATAGCAGGAACCAATAACTTCTTTTTGAAATTGGGGCAGTAAATCAGAGATGTTTTATTTCTCTCATTTGTTACACACACACAAAAACTATTATTAAAGGCAATTTACTGTACTGACTTTCATGAAAGTGGGGATTTAAGAAAATTCAAGTAAGTAATAATGGCAAGAAGTTACTTTGTTTGGATGCTAAGCTAACATAAGAAACTGTACATATGGCATAGTCTCCCAGATTGATAAAGATGCCTTAATGCACTGTATGGTTCCAAAGCTGTCCCTGCCTGCATCACCACCTGGCCTCCACCAGGGACTTTGCAGCACATGTCACTGGGTGACCCTGTTATAACAACAGCCGCTTGCCACGTGGAACATACTCAACTCTTCCATCTGTGTTGGTGCAGGCTTTCAAATCATATACAAATGCTTTAGCTTTGAAAGGCAACTGGTCTTTTTCAGAAATAATAAAATTTCTTAAATAATGTGTCCGTTTGAGAGAAGAGGGACTCCTTCCAGGATTTAGCAATTTGGATATGTTCCCAAAGCAATGTAATGTGATTTTCCAAATTGGGAAGATTACAACTTCTCATCCAGATGATCATTTTCCTTCAGGGATCCGGATTTTCATGTAAGAAATTAGCTACAGCCATGGAGTGATCTGGTGATTCAAGCATTGTTTACCATTAGTTAAATTTTCCTAAAGCTATTTAACTTGTAACAGAAGTTATCATTAAATTGGGACAGGGCTTTTTTTTTTATAACCACACATCTGGAACTATCAGGAGACACTGCTTGATTCTACAGATTTGAAAGAAAACAATTGTGAACCTTTATCTGTGCCAGTCACTGTATTAATCATTTTCAGTGATGATATCATTTAATCCTCACAATACCTCCAGAATGTTTTTATTATCATGACTTCTATTTTACAGATGAGGAAGGCGCTGAAGTTAGTGTGGAGCTGTGACTCAGACCCACGCAGTCTGTTGGTCAAAAACAGTGAACTTTAAATCACCAAACTATAGATCAAAAGTCTCCATTTATGTATAAGATTTCTTTTCGGAATGATTTTTTAATGTCTCCTCTTCGTTAGCAGAAACACAACTCCACAGGTATAGTCCCAGAACCGACTTGCATGCACTGTATGGAAAACATTCCCCAAGTAAGACATTAGCAACACCTCTCCTCACACCATGCAACGGAGCTATATTTTAATAATCTCAGTTTAAATTCATTTTGACAAAGAGCCTTGGGCAAATAAACTCTCCACTAACATTGTACATGGTTGTCAAGTCAACTGAGAAAATATTTTTATCTTATAAAACTTCTCAACTTGTTTAAAAGCCCCTGCCAGGAAGTTTTGTGATATCCTGTGGAAAGCTGGAGAAGCATTTGCATTTTGAAGATGGTCCCTTTTGATGTTTAATGAGTTAGAGATGAGAATGCTTATGAATTCACTCACATTTTTTGGATAATTTGGAAAGGATTTGATTTGTAAACAGTCATATTTTAAAAGAGTAAACTTTTGGGGGGCTGAACATGTTAAACATTTTGTCATGTTATCTTCCCACTAAAAGCTATATATCATGTATAAAAAAATTGAATAAAAAAAGGAAACAAACTATTACAATGTCTAACTGAAAGTGGATTATACTTTCATAAAATGATACAATTTCATATGATTCAGTGACTGTATCTGATTTGATGTAACTTCACTGATGTGTACTCATGGAAAAAAGCCCAGCATTAAGAAATATGAGACATTTTCATTACTTTTTATATTTTAAATCATTTAAATCATTTCACTTTGCACAAAACAAATATGTACTTCTACTGGCAAGTCAAAGGCAATGAAAAGTAAGTCAGTAACAGGCTAAAAAATCAGAGGTTCAAAAATAAAACACACTCTGTTGTGTGTTACATAAAAGATATATTTAACAATTCAACAAATACTTGTTAAGAACCCACTAAGTGCTGGGCATTGTACTGAGCTGGGGTCATAAATATGAGTAAGATCCAGTTTTTACCCTCAAGGAGTTTATCATCTACTGGGGCTAGAATTCTCTTACCCTCAGGCAGCTAAAGATGTCGGAATCCTGTTCTTCTATGTTCCATAAAGCTTTCCTACCTCACTGCTCCTTTTCCACCACGACTTCCATTAACCAAGACAAGCTGAGTTACTTCACTTTTGGATTGTTGATAACCCTTTAACTCCTGCCCTTAACTCTTTGCCTTATTAAACCATGATTTAATTACTTTTTTCCTTATGCAAACATTAACACAAAAACTAGTTCCCCAGGTAAAATCTTTCAATTCTCCTTGGCAAACAACAATACTGAAAAAGTAAACAATAACGAACCGTGGGGCTAGTTAAAATGCAGATTCCTGGGCCCTACCAGCAACCAATCAAAAGAGATTATTTTTACATAAGAAGCAGCATTAACACATTTTCTAGATGATTCGTACTTAAAATTCTGAGAATTAATGAGCTACAAGTTCAAAATCCAAACTTTCTGTCCTGGTTTTCAAGCAACCATAAACTGATTTCAATCTGATTTCCACTGTAACAGTTCATTCTAGCCTAGTGTTTCGTTTAGTCCCTTCTGGTCAAAATGCTTTCTACAGCTTCTTTGAGAACTTCTTCCCATATAAAGGACTCTTCAATAAATTCTAACACATATTTCTCATGATTCTTAAGTTTTGTACCCTTCAAATATATGGCACATAAGATATCAGAACCATCTTCTATTTCTGGTGAATTTTATATATAACTTGTAATATATACAAGTTATCACCACCTAGACTTAAGTGTTCAGAAAATAAGAACTATCATATTTTCTGTTTAACTCTTTGAATTATTTACTTCAATACCATATTAAATAAATTCTATAGATTTATCAGCTGATATGGAATCACAGGAGCAACTAAATATTCTGTACATTTGATGGAAAGCTAACGTGGCATCTTACTGACTTAGAATAACAATAAGCCTGAAAAGTCTATGGG
>SJYT01008274.1:0-92553 GCA_006410635.1 Cephalophus harveyi
CTGTGGTCATGTATGGATGTGAGAGTTGGACTGTGAAGAAGGCTGAGCGCCAAAGAATTGATGCTTTTGAACTGTGGTGTTGGAGAAGACTCTTGAGAGTCCCTTGGACTTCAAGGAGATCCAACCAGTCCATTCTGAAGGAGATCAGCCCTAGGATTTCTTTGGAAGGAATGATGCTAAAGCTGAAACTCCAGTACTTTGGCCACCTCATGCGAAGAGTTGACTCGTTGGAAAAGACTCTGATGCTGGGAGGGATTGGGGGCAGGAGGAGAAGGGGACGACCGAGGATGAGATGGCTGGATGGCATCACGAACTCGATGGACGTGAGTCTGGGTGAACTCCGGGAGATGGTCAGGAACAGGGAGGCCTGGCGTGCTGCGATTCATGGGGTCGCAAAGAGTCGGACACGACTGAGCGACTGAACTAAACTGAATCTTATGAAATTATTATATTGTACAAACTAAATAATATTATACCTATATCAGCTAAGTAAGAACATTTTGGTCAAAAAATGACGAAAACTGATTTTCTGATGTAGCTCTAGAGCAAAGTAATCACCCATTCCAGTCGCCCAAGACTGAGTTTTCCCTAGTTGTCTTAGCTTAATTTTTAATAGTACCCACTGTCACTCTCCAAGTGCCCCACCTTGAGTGATAAATAATGATATCCTGTTCTAAAGACAATTCCAAAAAGAAAGAAATAAGTGTGTCAGCAGTGGTAGGGTAAGGATTGAGGGTCCAGCTTCCTAATGTTTTTAAGAACTACCTTTAAGAACATACTGATATAAATGACTGAGTTCTGATCTGTTTGCTTTAAAGCCAGACAATAACAAATAAACCACCCTCTATATTTTTCTTGGCTGTTTGGTGGAACCGTGAGCATGCAGACAGCAGGCAAAAAGAGTTGTGATGTGACAGTGACTGGTAGCAAACCTCCCTCCTCCTCTTTCATAGACCATCAGGATGAGTTTGTCTGAATTTTCCTCCTGAAGGTTATCCTTCATGTTATTTACTGTAACTAGAATTTATCTCAATAATAACAGGAGAAAATAAAGGTGCTCACGTAGTATAATGGGTCCTGGGTCCTGCAATCCCACAGGAATGGCCTTGGAAGTGTGATTTGCTTTGGGGGGCCAGGATACAACCAGGAGTGGGCTGATTCATGACTCTGTAATGTGGGAGTTGTGAGAACTTTTGCCGTAATGTGGGCCACTTTTTCCTGTGTGATGCCAACAATGTAATTCGATACAAACTCTATCTTCCTTCTGGTATTGGGGAAAGAGATACACTGGCATCACTTCATAAATATGACCTTACTCATTATCACAATGCACTTTCCCAAAACCTGGAAAGGTCAAAAACACCTCTCGGAAACTCATGACTATTGATGTAACATCATCATGTTCTCTTGGAAACATGAAGACATAATACTGACACTTGAGACTATTTTGGGCTAAGGAATGTAAATAGACAATGTTTCAAACAGAAACATCCCCAACTTTCTGACATCAAAAATAACAACTTTGCACCAGGCCTTATATTTGGGGGGGGGTGGGGGTGGGGGCGGGGGTGTGTGTGTGTGTGTGGCTTCTGGCAACAGAATTTCAGAGAGGAATCGCAAACCACAGTGATGAACTACAGAATCAGAATAGCACAGTTTCAGCTATTTGGGGAATACTTTTATTCCATGGAGGTCAACATAATGAAGATGTTTGGTCATTTTCTGAAGCCAGGCTCTCTTCAAGAAGTTAGTGTAGGCAGAACTGGGTCAGAGGATAGGTGGGAAAATCAACAGTTAATTGATGAGCAAATATTTATTGAGGACTATTGTGTGCAGGGCAAAAGCAAAGCACAGTGGTTATGTACATAGAGCATTAGGTCTACCGGCTCTACCACTTAGTAGGAAACTTACTGTACTTCTTTCTGTCCCAGTTCTCTAATTTAATGTGAGGCTAGCAACAGGACTTGCCTCATATATTTGTTGTGAAAATTAACAATTAATTTTAGTCATTTATAAACTTTAAGTTAACTAGGCATTTGTAAAGTAAGTTGCACAGAGCAACCATTCACATGTTATAGTCAGAGGAAATAACATATGTGCACATAAAAATACCACTGCCAAAAGAGGGCATATGATAAACATAGAAGGGTAACTGCAGCAACCTGAGAGGATCTCTGTGAATCAGTGCTGAGGACTTCCTCCTGGAGGATGTAGGGTTTTACTGGAGTTTTGACACATAGATGGGAGAGGAGTTCATTGAATGTATCTTGGTGAGCTGCTGCTGCTAAGTCGCTTCGGTCGTGTTCGACTCTGTGCGACCCCATAGACGACAGACCATCCGGCTCCCCCAAGCCTGGGATTCTCCAGGCAAGAACACTGGAGTGGGTTGCCATTTCCTTCTCCAATGCATGAAAGTGAAAAGTGAAAGTGAAGTCGCCCAGTCGTGTCCCACCAGGGTACAAATGTCCCATATTCAAGAGAGGAGAAGATGCAATAAACAGGCCATTCTGGCTGGAACAGGAGGTTCATGCAGGGGAGACGTGGGAGGAAAAGGGGGAGGAGGTTTAAAACTGGTTTAGTAGAAGCTTAGATTTTGGCCAAAAAGGCTTTGATTGCCTTGGTGTAAGTGGTGCTTTTGGAAGCATCACAGGACAAAGGCTGGCTTGCCAGCCTTAAGGGTGAAGACCCACTGCCCTGAGGCTTTTTCAGTACAACAAGGGTCAAGGGTGAGTGTCTGAAGTGAGGTGGTTGTTGTTTAGTTGTGAAGTCATGTCTGACTCCTTTGTGACCTCATGGACTATAGCCTGCCAGGCTCCTCTGTCCATGGGATTCTCCAGGCAAGAATACTGGAGTGGGTTGCCATTTCCTTCTCCAGGAGACCTTCTGACCCAGGGATTGAACCCAAGTCTGCTGCATTAGCAGGCAGATTCATTACGACTGAACCACCAGTGAAGCCTGAAGGGGGTAAGGCGGCTGAAAAAATAGCTCTTCTGTGGGTTCAGCCAGGTATGAGAGGCCTCTGCTAAACTTATGCTAACTGACCCCCAGGGCCTTCTGGTGCTCAGGGAAGGACAAAAGCCAATGTCTTGCCTGGGTTGCTGGAAAGAAGCAGGCTTCATAAAATGACTGGTGCTCAAACTTTCTTTTTTGTATTGGGCAAGAATATCATCAGAATGGTGATTCTTACTCATTATGAAACAAAAGTTTAGTACCTACTTGTGCTGGACTTTCAGAAGAAATACTGATACAAAACCAGTTCTCTAAAATTTTAGTTCTGTTCAGTCGCTCAGTCGTGTCCGACTCTTTGCGGACCCATGAATCGCAGCACGCCAGGCCTCCCTGTCCATCATCAACTCCTTGTGTGAGAGGAGGTTTTTGGAGAGAGGCATTTGTTCAGAAGGCCAAATACACGGTCTCTATGGCCTCTGGCTGTTTGATTAAAGTACCAAGTGAGTAACATAAAAAAGATGCTACTGAATGTCAAGAGGTTCCCACAGGCTGCAGTAGTTATAGAAGGCTGATTTGATTATTTGTTTATAAATCAAAGTATTCCTTTTTTCACAGAGTTAAGCAGAGACCAAATTAAAAAAAAATTAAAACTTTACAGTGTTATCCATCTTTTTGCTTTTATGAAAAATTCCATCTGGGTCAGAAACTTAAATGAACAAAAAGATTTAGTAAGAAGAGCTAATGTTTACTGAACACTTTGTGTCAGGTGCTATGCTATACCATTTATATGTCCACTCATTAAACCCTTACTAACTTTATTACATATATATGTATATGTGTGTGTGTATATATATATTATATATACATATATTATCAGTACTTTATAAATGGGGAAAGGGAGGCTTGGAAAGGGTCTATTTCATTCCCCAGAAGACTTGCTTTGCTATAAGCATCATTACCTCCATGGTTAGACTCTGACTTATCATTTCTTTTGTTTCCATCACAATTTCTACCACTCTTCTGAAACTGATAATTTTAGGGTTACGTAGCTTCAGTTGTGGGGACCCTTAAGCTCTGGCTGAAGCAGATTTGTGGATTCAGTATTAGCAGTGTCATCCCATAATAACTATCCCAGATTCAGGTCTATATATGTTGCTGGAGCACCTCTAACAGCAGCTGCTGCTCTTCCCTCCCAGCATTGCTTCCGGTTCTAGCCACCTGCTCCACCAGGGAACACCTGTGTGGTGGTCAGGAAGCTGAAGGATGGAAGTTGATGCGTCATTTGGGGGCTGCTTGGGTCTTGTTCCTTCCTCAGTCCCTTGATAATTATTTGAAAGGACTGGCAGTTCCTTCTATTTCAGTCACTCCTGGCTCTTTGACTTGCTGGTTGTGTGACCTGGGTGAGTTGTTCAACTCTCTTGCCGTGAGTTTTGCTACTATAACAATCTGATAATAATGGCATCTACCTCTCAGGGTTGTGTGATTGAATGAGCAACTGTAAAACACTTAGGCTAATGCTTGGCACACAGGTGCTCAATCAAGGTTTGTTATTCTTTCCAGAGTGTCTCAAGTGTCCAGTGGGGATATCGGCTGGGTTCAGGCACTAAAATCAAATCAAGACATAGGAATTGTAAATATATAAGAACAAGTTGTAACGTGATTACAGAATGAGACTGACAAGGAACTATTTTACAAGTAAAGCACATTGAGTGGTAACTCAAGTTTCTTTATTGGATAGGAAGCAGAACAAGAGGAGGCCAGGCAGCTTGGCAAGGAGAGATGTGACAGAAGTCGTCTTAAGTGGTGCTCAAAGTGAAGTCTGAAGGCCTCTTCCCTGAGGACTTCTGAAAAGGCACATGCCTGAATACTATGGATTCAGAAGCCCTGGGAATTTCTTTTTCTTTTCTCTTTCCTTCTCTGGTGATTATTAGGCACTTAGAAACCACCCATCCAAGGACTGAAAAACAGCATCCCACCAGGATTAAAGTGGATGTGAAGGTGGACAGAGCAGCCCGAGCCTTTAGGTTTGGCAAAATGATCCCAGCTCCTAGGCCTTCAATCAGCTGACTGCAGAGGTAATAACGAATTGGCCTTGTGGGACGTTTACTGAGTAAAGAGCACTGATTCTCTTATGATCCAACCTTGCCCAACACCAACTCTGTAAGAGAGCCAGTGGTAAAGAGACATGGGGCTTAGTGATAGCACAGTAACAGTAGCCCATTCCCCTCTCAAAACCCATCCCCATAATAACAAGAATCACAGGGAACAGCAACACTGCCTTTCATGATACTAGGAGCCAAATGAAGCCCTGAAGCAGGAGAGATGGAGACAGAAAGTAGAGGGAAGTCTGGCAAGTGACTTAGCAAAACAGTTCAAGGTCAAAACTCAGGGTCTATAAAGGAAGAAATAAATTTAGCCAGTTCGCCTTCAGGACTCTGGAAAAGCATCAAGATCAAAGACGACAAGTATTGCAAAATATGGGAGGAGATTGGGTGAGGGAGCTTATAAAACCAAAACTACATGCAAGTTATTTGGACCCCCTTGGACCCAAATAGCTACCGTGCTATTTTTTAAGGAAGCTGTTGAAGGATATGCTGACCCAAACAGGGTATAAACTAATACAGAGGAAGACAGGGATTTTAGGAAGCAGGAGATGCATGCAGGAAAGAGGTGAAGGGAATTCCCTGAATGATGGCAAAGGGAAGTCCCCGAACCACAGCTGTGCAACAAGAATATAGAACAGCAGCCCAAAGGGGAGCAAGAGAAAGATGCTGGGAGGAATGCCTCCAGAGAGATGTAAAAACTTAGTCATCTGATGTGGGCTAGAAGATGAAAAAAATTTTATTAAAAGCCATAGAAGACACAGAAAGATGTTGCCATTGATTAAAAACCCTAAGCAAATTAAAAAATTAGGTAATAATTAGCTATAGGAGAAACAAAAAGTTATACAATATAGGGAATGTAAATAGTGTACATTACTTGACTTAGAAGTGAACAGTAGTCAAATACAAAACACTGAATAAGTATTTAACCAAAAACTGTAATTATAGTTATATTGAAACATAAAGGCGCTATAATGCTCATCTACCATAATAACTAAATAGCTTATAGATAAATTATAAACCAAGAGTTATAAGTATATGAATATTATTTAGAACTACAGTGGTAGAAACCCAAAGACACACCTCAAGGGTTAAAAATAGATGCCTCTCATAAGTGGGACAGTGTGGTGTGTGTGTATGTGTGTGTTTTAGGAATCTGGTGCTTTTATTTTTGAAGACGCTAAACGTCAAACTTTTATTGTAAACTTGCTTGAATGAATTCCTACTTGTTAAATGTGTTGATTCTAGAGAAAAAACTGAGAGAGTTCACTTTTTAATGCCACTACTTAGTAGCATCGTGACCTTGGGAAAGTTACTGATGATCAACCAACCTTCGTTTTATCATCAGTACAATGTGGATGACATGAGTCATGGATATATTGAGAAGTCTGGCCTATAGGAAACACTCAATAAATCTCATCCAGTATCATTTTATTTTCTAACATACTCATGCATTACTCTGATAAGAAAATAATAATACTTCTTTAAAAAGCAGGTGGGACAAGCAGAAATCCCTATCAAGGGAGCTTTGGCGGAGGGGGTGGGGGGGCGCTTTCTAGCCACACTAACCTGGAACCACATCTTTGTTCCTCATTCTCCTAAAACAAGGCAGAGAGGAAGAGAGAGAGAGATGATGTTTCCTGGTTAGTGCATCTATTTAAAAATAGCTTTTTCTCACTGATATTTTGTCATTATCCTTCTTCTTTAAGTCTTCGAGGGTGTAGAAACAGTCCCCTTCCTAGGCCTGTTTCTTAGAAGGCAGTGGAGGAGCATAGTCCAGGGATTTCTCCTAATGTAACAGTCCAGGCCCTGGCCCCACCCTATTTCCTTGTGGTGGGAATGCCTCCTGGGATGGTGTTTCTCATGAAGCTCTGCCTCTCTGCTTGTCTAGCAAGGAAAAATGACAAGATTGGAGCTTGGGGTTGTTTTCCTGACTGCTGCTACATCAAAACAGCTCACTGGTACCTTTTTCCAGCTTGCTCTAGGTGCAGTTGGCTGAAAAATCAACCGTAACAGTGCAATGGGGCTGTAACTTGCTTTTGTTTCTCCTGGAGAGGTCTGTCCACAGGGTTCTTATTAGGCGTGAATAGTGTCTTCTGACTCTCACTGCTCTGAAGCTTTCGGGCCACTGCCTTTGAGGGTGTCCTCCCTGGGGTCCCATTGAACAGCAGGCATCTGGAAAGCAGCTCGTTACCCGCTACAAAGAGGTTCACGCTGTCCATGGCGCTCATGAAAGCCCGGCCCAGCGCTGATCACTGCAATGTAGCAGCTTCTCACTTCTTCCTGCCTGGACCCGGACCTCATGGGCCCTCCCCACCCTCCCTCCCCACCGCAGCCACTCCTCCCTCTGTGCATTTAGCCTTGACCTAAACGGTTAACCTCTTTCTTGTCTGTTCACCCTCTCATGTGTAAGTGTGCTATCTTGTCCCTGTCTTAAATTCTGAACACCCAAGGGTCAAAGGCTGTGTCTCTTTGCTGTTCTCTTGGTTCAGCGATTGATACAGCAGGTAGGGGTTTCCATAACTGCTTTTGTAAGTGAGAAAGAGTTCAGAAGCTCAAAGAGCGCTTAGATGAGTGGGAGAAAAACCAGGATTCAGGATTAAGAGAACAAGAAGCTCAAGTTCAGGGATCAGGAGGCATTTTTGGAACTCATTCTTTTGCAGTGTGAAGGGCATGCTGGGAGTATCTCGTTAGAGAAGGAGTCAGACCAGAGCAGCTGAACCCCTTGGGAGGAAGAGGGAGGCCCAGCCACTCATTTAATGGCCCTCTGTGAGTCACCCAAGCCTTGGTCCTTGGTTGCTCTTCTTGTTCAGTCGCTCAGTCATGTCTGACTCTCTGAGACCCCGTGAACTGCAGCATGCCAGACTTCCCTGTTCTTTACCATCTCCCAGAGTTTGCTCAAACTCATGTCCATTGAGTCAGTGATGCCATCCAACCATCTCATCCTCTGTCATCCCCTTCTCCTCCTGCCTTCAATCTTTCCCAATATCGGGGTCTTTTCCAATGAGTTGGCTCTTCACACCAGGTGGCCAAAGTATTGAAGCTTCAGCATCAGTTCTTCCAATAATATTCAGGGTTGATTTCCATTAGGATTGACTGGTTTGATCTCCTTGCTGTCCAAAGGACTCTGAAGAATCTTCTCCTGCACCACAGTTCATAGGCATCAATTATTTAATGCTTAGCTTTCTTTATGACCCAGTTCTCACATGCATACATGACTACTGGAAAAAACATAGTTCTGACTCTACAGACCTTTGTCAGCAAAGTGATGTCTCTGCTTTTTAATATGCTGTCTAGATTTGTCATAGTTTTTCTTCCAAAGAGCAAACATCTTTTAATTTTGTGGCTGCAGTCACTGTCCACAGTGATTTTGGAGCCCAGGAAAATAAAATCTGTCACTATTTCCACTTTTTCCTCATCTATTTGCCATGAAGTGATGGGACCAGATGCCATGATCTTAGTTTTTTGAATGTTGAGTTTTAAGCGAGCTTTTTCACTCTCCTCTTTCACCCTCATCAAGAGGCTCTTTAGTTCCTCTTCACTTTCTGCCATAGAAAAATGACAAGAATAAGAGTAAGTGGCAGAGGGATGAGAGGAGGCTGAGGAATGCTTCTGAGGGCTCCAAGCACTGAGGGTTTAAACCTCAGTAGCATCATTTTTGCTAAGCCTGAGTGAGAGGGTAAAGAATAGGTGATTGACTCAAAGGTTATTAGAAGTGAGGTAGCATTCAGCCAGGGAAGCTGAAACATCAAGCCGGAGGGAAGGCTGGAGGGAATGTAAATCAAGGCTTCCGCTTTTAGCCATGGAGCACTCGAGGTGGGAGCACCATCCAAGGGACTCTCAAGAGTCTTCTCCAACACCACAGTTCAAAAGCATCAATTCTTTGGCACTCAGCCTTCTTCACAGTCCAACTCTCACATCCATACATGACCACAGGAAAAACCATAGCCTTGACTAGACGGACCTTAGTCGGCAAAGTAATGTCTCTGCTTTTGAAAATATTGTCTAGGTTGGTCATAACTTTTCTTCCAAGGAGTAAGCGTCTTCTAATTTCATGGCTGCAGTCACCATCAGCAGTGATTTTGGAGCCCCCAAAAATAAAGTCTGACACTGTTTTCACTGTTTCCCCATCTATTTCCCATGAAGTGATGGGACCAGGTGCCATGATCTTCGTTTTCTACAGATGTATTAATTTACAATTCTAGAGCTCAAAAATCCAGATCGTAAGGGCTACAGTCAAGGTGGAGCTGCATTCCTTCAAGAAGCTCTGGGGAAAACCCGTTTCCTTACCTTTTCCAGTCTCTAGAGACATCCTGAATCTTTGGCTTGTGGTCCCTGTGCTCATCACTTGAAACTCTGTTTTTGTCATCATATCCCCTCTCTGATGTGATCTTTCTGTCTCCCTCTTAAAAGGACTATTGTGACTACACTGTCTACCCTCTACCACCTGAAAATAATCCAGTATAATTTTCCCATCTCAAGATTCTGATCTTAATCACATCACTAAAATCCCTCTTACCAGGGAAGGAAACATATTCAGCAGTCTTGGGGATTAGGGAGTCATCATCTCTTGGGGCCATTATTCAACCTATTAACGACTATGCAGTGAAGTTCATCCCCTTTGCTAAAGGCTACTTTCCTCCCCCCAGTGATAAAACTATAACCCTCTACAAATATGAAATAAAATCAACACATCAAAGATTGTATTTAACTCACCAATAAATCAAGGAATGGCAAAATGGCACAACTGTTTCAAAGGTTAAAAACTCACATACATAGGCCATTAGGAATGCTGAAATGCATTTATAGATGGATATAAAATTGGTACATATCTGTAGGACAAAAATTGGGTATGCTGCTACTGCTAAGTCACTTCAGTTGTGTCCGACTCTGTGCGACCCCATAGACAGCAGCCCACCAGGCTCCCCCGTCCCTGGGATTCTCCAGGCAAGAACACTGGAGTGGGTTGCCATTTCCTTCTCCAATGTGTGAAAGTGAAGTCACTCAGTCGTGTCCAACTCTTGGCAACCCCATGGACTGCAGCCTACCAGGCTCCTCCATCCATGGGATTTTCCAGGCAAGAGTACTGGAGTGGGGTGCCATTGCCTTCTCCAAAATTGGGTATATCTCCACATAATTTGCATTTCTATGAAAACAAAAATGGTTTCTATTACTATCAATATTCTACAACTTGCAGAGTTGTGGTTTCATTTGAAAGACCAAGATAACCCAGTGTGTTATCCCAGATACCCAATAATCTTTTTTACCCATTTCTATCTTTCACAATATTTCCTGATAGCTCCTACAATTGAAGAATTCCCTTTGATCCTCAAAGAAATACTATGCAACTCCAAAGAACTGTAACAAGCAGTCAGGCATCAGTACTTCCCGCTTCCTGACTCTAGTCCTTCTAGAGGCTTTCCTCCCTTCTCAATGCCTCAAGTTCTGTTTACCCTTATATCACTAGATCTGGTACTTCACTGATATGCACTGCTATGATATGATCAGTTGCTTAAAATACATATACAGGCATACCTTGTTTTATTGCATTCAAGCTTTATTGCACTTTGCAAATATACACATTGAAGGTTTGTGGCAACCGTGTCCTGAGCGAGTCTGTTAGCACCATTTTTCCAATGACATTTGCCTACTGCATGTCTCTGTGTACCTTTGGTAATTCTCACAGTAATGTATACTTTTTCAATATTTTTATATTTGTGATCCTTGATATTACTGCACAAAGATTACAGCTCACTGAAGGTTCAGATGATGGTTAGCATGTTTTAGCTATAAAGTACCTTTGTTGTTGAGGTATAGCTGATTTATAGTGTTATATATAAGTTTTAGGTTTATAATACAGTGATTTACAATTTTTAAAGGCTATATCCCATTTATACTTCTTATAAAATATTGGTTATATTCCCTGCATTGCCCTTGTAGCTTATTTATTTAATACATAGTGGTTTGTACCTCTTAATCCCCTACCCCATCTTGCTCTTCCCCTCTACCCTTTTCCCCCAGTAACCACTAGTTTGTTCCCCATATCTGTAAGTCTGTTTCTCTTTTGTTATAGTCACTAGTTTGTTTTATTATTTTAGATTACATGTATACGTATTATCATACAGTATTTGCTTTTTCCTGTCTGACTTATTGACAAGTCCATCTGTGTTGGCTCACACCGCAAATTTTCATTCTTTTTTATGACTGGGTAGTATTCCATTGTGTGTGTGTGTGTGTGTATATATATATTGTACACACAATAGAGTGTGTATATATATATATATATACACACACACACACACACCACATCTTCTTTATACATTCATCTGGTGATGGACCCTTAAATTATTTTCAAATCTTGGCAATTATAGATAATGCTACTATGGACATTGGGGTGCAGGTATGTTTTCAAATTAGTGTTTTGGGATCTTTTTGGATAAATACTCAGCAATGAAATTCTAGATCATATAGAAGTCCTATTTTTAGCTTTTTCAGAAACTGTCATGTTGTTTTCCACAGAGGCTGCATCAATTTACATTACCAGCAATAGTGTAAGAGTGTTTCCTTTTCTCTACATCTTCACCAACATTTGTTACTTGTGGTCTTTTTGTTAGCTATTCTGACAGGTGTGAGGTAATATCTAATTGTGGTTTAATTTGAGTTTCTCTGATGATTAGTGATGTTGAGCATCTTTTCACGGACTTGTTGGCCATCTGTATGTCTTCTTAAAAATGTCTATTCAGTTCTTCTGCCCATTTTTAATTTGGGTTGCTTGTTTTTTTTGATGTTAATAGGTATGAGCTGCTTATATATTTTGGATCTTAACCTCTTATCAGTCATGTAATTTATTTTCTCCCCTTCCATAGGTTGCCTTTTTGGCAATGATTTCCTTTGAGCAATAAAGTGTTTTAAAATTAATGTATGTAGTTTTTTTTTTTTTTTTTTTTTTGCTGCACTGGGTCTTAGTTGCAGCATGTGGGATCTAGTTCACTGACCAGGGATCGAACCCTAGTCCCCTGCATTGGAAGCTCACAGTTTTAGCTTCTGGACCACCAGGGAAGTCCTTGTACGTTTTTTTTTTTTTTCAGACATGATGCTATTTTGCACTTCATAGACTGCAGTATCATATAAACATAACCTTTACATGCACTGGAAAACCAAAAAAAAAAAATTGCGTGACTCACTTTTTTCATTGTTTGCTCTATTGAAGTGGGCTGGAACTGAACCCACAATATCTCAGAGGTCTGCCTGTGCTCTTGAGTGAGTATAAAACAAACAAGAATCAAAACATTGTTACCTGAATGCAATAAGGTTGAAAGTGTGGGAAGCAGTTTTCACCCTAGTGAGAAGTTGGTCCCTGGGGAGGTTTATAAAAAATACTGGGCCCAGGGTACAAACTTAGACCAATTGAATCGGCATTTCTGGGGATGAAGCTCAAGCACTGATAGGCTAAAAAATTTTCTCAGATGGTTCTCATGTGAACTTCTATGTGAAGCACTGATGTGGAGTTTTGCTGCTCCAAGTGTGGTCCAAAGACCAGAGCATAAGCAACACCTGGAGCTCAGTAGATGCGTGGAGTACCTAGACTTGCTAAATTAAATCCTGAAGATTAACACAATCTTAAGTGCTTTGCATGTACATTAACATTTAAGGAGCAGTGGTAGGATCAATGATTCTCAAATTTTGCCAAGCATTAGGATCAACCCAGATGGCTTGTTATAATATAAATTGCTGAATTTCTGATTTGGTAGGTCTCAGTAAGATCCAAGAATTTTACTTTCTTACAAGTTCCCAGGAAATCACACCTTGAGGACCACTTGTATAGAGCATTGGACAGAATGGAGGAATTCTAAGGAAGCATCACTTCTTTCAGGCAAACACCGCCACCCTACAGGCTTACCTATTCTACTTAACTCCAAGCAAACAAATAGACTCACAGACCCTAAACTTTTCAGAGTGACACTAAAAATAGTTACAAAGCCAGACAGGGGGTTATATTGAGAGCATGACTGTACAGAATTCATCTTGAGGAGAATGAAATCCCCTTTTCTTCTAAAGTCCCTCAGGATGCCCTCTCTTTGGAAGGCTTTTTGGGGAATAGAAAGTCAGTGTCTCTTTTCTCCTGAGGCTACAGAATGAGAAAGAAACTTGTTTATATGCGAAACTACCATCAGTTCAGTTCAGTTCTGTTGCTCATTCATGTCCGATTCTTTGACCCCATGAATCACAGCACGCCAGGCCTCCCTGTCCATCACCAGCTCCCGGAGTTCACCCAGACTCATGTCCATTGAATCAGTGATGCCATCCAGCCATCTCATCCTCGGTCGTCCCCTTCTCCTCCTGCCCCCAATCCCGCCCAGCATCAGTCTTTTCCAATGAGTAATTACCATAGCTTTAAAAAAATTTCTCTCTCTGTGCCTCCCTCTTCTTCCTTCCCTCCCTCCGGTTTCTCTCTTCTCTTTCTCTTCATACCTACCTCTTTCTGTTTCCTCTCTTTTCCTTTTTTTTGTCCATCAGAGAAATTCATCAGATCAGTCAGGACACCTGACATCCTGAGGCAATTTCTTTCATCAGTTCACTGATCCAAACCTGCTCCCTGCCTGGGAGGACAGACAGCAGGGGAGAGTCCAATTAACTTCATTTTATGGATGTGGCATCTGAGGCTAAGTTACCTACCCAAAGTTGCTTAGCAAGTTGGTGTTAAGACCTGATCACTACCCACAAATACCCTAAGACTTCCCAACAAATAAGCTGTCCATTCAGGCTTGCTTGCTCTTCTGTTCTTTTGGGAGAAGATGCTACTGAGGTGAGTGGAAGTGGGCAAGTCTGGAGTATGACTCACAGGAGGGGTGAGGAAGAATGAATTTCTACATCCTTCCAGGCTAAGCCACAGCTGCACCTGGATACCAGCCAGCAGCCTTGTGGAAGGAGCTGTGGTGAATGGAAGGGCCTGGAGAAGAGTGGGGAATTCCAGGACCTGAGCGCCTGAGGGTGTGTCCAGCCCTGAGTCTCCTTTTTTTTTTTTAAAGATTCATTTATTTGTCTATGCTAGGTCTCCATTGCTGTGCATGACTTCTCATTGTGGCGGCTTCTCTTGTGAGCACAGGCTCTGGGGCATGCAGGCTACCATAGTTGCTGCACATGGGCCCAGTAGTTGAAGCTCCCGGGCTCTAGAGCAGAGATTCAGTAGTTTTGGTGCTAGGTCTTAGTTGCTCCATGGCATGTGGGGTCTTCCCAGACCAGGGATCAAACTTGTGTCCCTGCATTGGCAGACAGCTTTTTACCACTGGACTGCCAGGGAAGCTCACTCTGGACCTGCTTTACAGAGAGCCTGGTAAGAGGAGAGAAACCTTAATTTCTTTGTCATCACTCTTATGTGTTTCATTCATCCTTTCCTGGTTTCTCGGGGAGCTGACCAAGGACCACGTTCTCAGAATGGTTAGGAGGATAAAGGCTCTTCTCAGCTATCTGCTTCCCCAGATCCTCCCTTCATTTAGGTGGCCTCTGTTCCCCACTTGGCCTGATCTGGCCTTTTTGTAATATTGGGTGGCCAGAACAACCTTTGATAAGCACTCCATTTCTGACTGAAGGAACCCACTTCCCCTATGGTGCATCTTTACTACTCCATAGAGATGTTTTCTTTCTATGATTTGTTTTTTTATGATGGTTTAACATTTATTGGGAGTTTTCTGCATGCCAGGCACTGGGTTAAGTTCTTTACATAGTTTTTACCCTCATTTAATTCTTCCAACATTACAAGTATTAGTCTTATACCCATTTTGTAGATGAAGAAACTGAGTCACAGAGAATAAGTGAAAATTGTAGCAAATGTGTTATGTGAAAGCCTTAGATGATCCCCATGGAGGAGATTCCAAGTGAGGGTTACTCCCAAACCCATGATATGATCAATTCCCAAACTGTAGAGAGATGACAGAAGAGGAAATATTCTGAGTTCTCTCTTAGCAAGATTAATAGGCTGTGGGGGAGGTTTAGCAATGAGGGAAGAAGGAGGGCAAGGCACAGGGCTATCATGAACCCCAGGTGTTTCTCATTATCCTTTCATCCTTAGCCTATAAAATGCAAAAGTTGAGCTATATGACTTCCAAAGACATTTCCAACCATGAGAGCCTATAATTGTACGAAAGCAATGTGTTTTAGAAAACAGAAGTCCCATTTGACCCTAGACATCTGCTCCCTGTCTGTGTTGGTAAACACTGAGCCAAGCCTTTCTGTTGGACAAGTGGACCTGTGGGAGATGTAACCTGGGAGAGGCCAGAGGCTCTGGTTGGACCTTCCCTGCCCTGGTGAAAGAAGTCATCTGCAGGAAGGAACGCTTTAGTTGAAATGCTTTACATGGGCTCACATATGCCCAGAACTTGGACCCAAGATGGCGGGCTAGAAGGACGGGTGCTCATCTTCCCCGAGAGAACACCAAAATCACAACCAGCTGCTGAACAGCCATTGGCAGGAGAATGTTGAATCCCACTAAGAAAAGCTGCTCCGAGTCCAAGGGCAAAGGAGAAGCCCCAACAAGACAGTAGGAAGGGTGAAATTGTGAGAAATTCCAAATGTTCAAGCTGGATTTAGAAAAGGCAGAGGAACAAGAGATCAAATTGCCAACAAACCTGTTGGATCATAGAAAAAGCTAGAGAATTCCAGAAAAGCATCTACTTCTGCTTCCTTGACTATGCTAAAGCCTTTGACTATGTGGCTCACCACAAACTGTGGAAAATTCTTAAAGAGATGGGAATACCAGGCCACCTGACCTGCCTCCTGAGAAACCTGTATACAGTTTAAGAAGTAACAGAACCAGACATGGAACAACACACTGGTTCCAAATTGGGAAAGGAATACATCAAGGCTGTGTATTGTTACCCTGCTTATTTAACATATATGCTGAGTACATCATGAGCCATGCCGGGTTGGATGAAGCACAAGCTGGAATCAAGATGGCCTGGGAGAAATATCAATAACCTCAGAAATGCAGATGATACCACACTTATGGCAGAAAGTGAAGAAGAGCTAAAGAGCCTCCTGATGAAGGTGAAAAAGGAGAGTGAAAAAGCTCGTTTAAAACTCATCATTCAAAAATAAGATCATGGCATCCAGTCCCATCAGTTCAGTTCAGTTCAGTTGCTCAGTCATGTCTGACTCTTTGCGACCCCATGAATCACAGGACGCCAGGCCTCCCTGTCCATCACCAGCTCCCGGAGTTCACTTAAACTCATGTCCATTGAGTCGGTGATACCATCCAGCCATCTCATCCTCTGTTGTCCCCTTCTCCTCCTGCCCCCAATCCCTCCTAGCATCAGGGTCTTTTCCAGTGAGTCAGTTCTTCACATGAGGTGGCCAAAGTATTGGGGTTTCAGCTTTAGCATCAGTCCTTCCAAAGAACACCCAGGGCTGATCTCCTTTAGGATGGACTGGTTGGATGTCCTTGCAGTCCAAGGGACTCTCAAGAGTCTTCTCCAACACCACAGTTCAAAAGCATCAATTCTTCGGCGCTCAGCCTTCTTCACAGTCCAACTCTCACATCCATACATGACCACTGGAAAAAACCATAGCCTTGACTAGATGGACCTTTGTAGGCAAAGTAATATTTCTGCTTTTTAATACGCTATCTAGGTTGGTCATAACTTTCCTTCCAAGGAGTAAGTGTCTTTTAATTTGATGGCTGAATCACCATCTGCAGAACCCAGAAAAGATCTTCATGACCCAGATAATCACGATGGTGTGATCACTCACCTAGAGCCAGACATCCTGGAATGTGAAGTCAAGTGGGCCTTAGAAAGCATCACTATGAACAAAGCTAATGGAGGTGATAGAATTCCAGTGGAGCTATTTCAAATCCTGAAAGATGATGCTGTGAAAGTGCTGCACTCATCTATGCCCCAACCAGTAACACTGAAGAAGCTGAAGTTGAATGGTTCTATGAAGACCTACAAGACCTTCTAGAACTAACACCCAGAAAACAATGTCCTTTTCATTATAGGGGACTGGAATGCAAAAGTAGGAATTCAAGAAACACCTCGGGTAACAGTCAAATTTGGCCTACGAGCAAAGGTAGTGGAGGTGATGGAACTCCAGTTGAGTTATTTCAAATCCTGAAAGATGATGCTGTGAAGTGCTGCACTCAATATGCCAGCAAATTTGGAAAACTCAGCAGTGGCCACAGGACTGGAAAAGGTCAGTTTTCATTCCAACCCCAAAGAAAGGCAATGCCAAAGAATGTTCAAACTACCGCACAATTGCACTCATCTCACACGCTAGTAAAGTAATGGTCAAATTCCTCCAAGCCAGGCTTCAATAGTACGTGAACCGTGAACTTTCAGATGTTCAAGCTGGATTCAGAAAAGGCAGAGGAACCAGAGATCAAATTGGCAACATCCTTGGATCATAGAAAAAATGAGAGAGTTCCAGAAAAATATCTATTTCTGCTTTAGTGACTATGCCAAAGCCTTTGACTCTGTGCTGCTGCTGCTGCTCAGTCGCAATATTTTGGGGGGCTCCAAAATCACTGCAGATGGTGACTGCAGCCATGAAATTAAAAGATGCTTACTTCTTAGAAGGAAAGTTATGACCAACCTAGACAGCATATGAAAAAGCAGAGACATTACTTTGCGAACAAAGGTCCATCTAGTCAAAGCTATGGTTTTTCCAGGAGTCATGTATGGATGTGAGAGTTGGACTATAAAGAAAGCTGAGTGCCAAATAATTGATGCTGTTGAACTGTGGTGTTAGAGCAGACTCTTGAGAGGCCCTTGGACTGCAAGGAGATCTAAGTAGTCAATCCTAAAGTAAATCAGTCCTGAATATTCATTGGAGAACTGATGCTGAAGCTGAAACTCTAGTACTTTGGCCACTTGATTCAAAGAACTGACTCATTTGAAAAGACCCTGATGCTGGGAAAGATTGAAGATAGGAGGAGAAGGGGATAACAGAGGATGAGATGGTTGGATGGCATCACCGACTCAATGGACATTGATTTTGAGCAAGCTCTGGGAGTTGGTGATGGACATGGAAGCCTGGCATGCTGCAGTCCATGGGTCAAAAGTATCTGACATGACTGAGTGACTGAACTGAACTGAAGTGATCATGGAATTATAAACAAGAGACCTTCACTTTCAGGCCTATTTCTTATTGATGTTATCTTTTGGCTGTGAAGCATGTAAAATCTTAGTTTACTGAACAGGGATCAAACTGTACCCTCTGCATTGGCAGGGGAGAATCTTAACCACTGGACTTCTGGGGAAGTCCTCAAGACTATTTCTGATGAAAAGTATTATAATAGGAGCTCAACAGTGCCTACATATAACTGGATATATTTACCCAACCATCTTAAAAGTTGAATCTTTTCATTTTTGATGATTAGATAAGGTAGTCATGTAGAAGACAAAGTGTTTCTTATTTATGAGTAAAAATCTGAATACAGAAGACTTAGGAGTAGCTGCTGATATTATATTTTTCTTCTTTTCTTGAACTACAGTGATAGAACACCTTAACTTGCTAATTTCCTTTTCCTACTCTTCCATTTTCCCTTACTTCTTAACAACTATCCCTCCATCTTCATATTCCCTTTTTCTAAGGTCAGATTTATCCTTCAGAAAAATCACTGCTGTAGTAGGCCTCAAGAGATTTATGGATATATCAATAGATTTCTTATAGTATCTTGGTTAATAATTCATCTGGGAACAAAGTTATTTTATAAAGAAGTTTTTTTCACTTGAAACAAATAAAGAAGACAACAAATAGTATGACAGTACTGATGTGCTTCCACCACTTACATTTTTTAGACTTCTTGAAGGGAGAATGAAATCTTGGTATTTCCTCAATTGCCTAACATTTTATTCAGTCATTTAACAAATATTCATTGAAAACATTCTGTATGCCTGTGGAGGAGCTGGAAGGCTTTAAGAAAATACTGAAAATGTATTTGCTCCACTCATGACGAAGGTTGGAAGCTGGGACAAGCATAACAAAGGGTTATGAGCGTTCACTGAGTGCCCAAGGCTGGGAACGGATGACGAAGGGTCAATACGCCCGGCCTTGAGGCGTCCAAAGGCTTCCTTCTGACCACCTGTTTCTGAGAGCAAGGACTGTGGTTTCATGATAAGACTCCCTTTAGAGTTTTGCCAAAGCTATGTTATGGCTTGGGTGGTAGGAACTGTATTTTATGCTTGAATGCTGTAATGTTTATCTGGAATGGCTACGTGCAAGTCAGCCTTACGCTCTATTCCCTGAATATTATAAAACTACACAATTAGATAATAAACTTTGTCAGTCCACTAGAGGCTGTCCCTGAGTGTCCTTTTCAGAGTGCGGTTCTCCGAGCCTTCTGTATGCCAGATTCAAAGCTAGGAGCTGGTGACATGATGATACTGCTGCCTTCCTTCCATGTAACCCAGCAAAAGACATTTAAACAAGCAATTTCAAATAAAAACAATAAGAATTGTTATAGAACTCACATATGTGAAATGGAAGCCAACTCTGGGGACAGTAAACTCAGATAAATCTTGCCAGAAGAGGAAAAGCTTGAGCTGAGATTTATAGAACCTAAAGCAGCTAGCTCATCTGGTGAAGAAGGGGGAATATAATTCCAGAGTAACAATAGGCATGTGCATGTGTTAGTGGCTCAGTCATGTCTGACTCTTTGCAACCTCATGGACTGTAGCTCACCAGACTCCTCTGTCCATGGAAGTCTCCAGTCAAGAATACTGGACAGGTAGTCATTCCCTTCTCCAGGGAATCTTCCTGACCCAGGGATGGAACTCGGGTCTCTTTCATTGCAGGCAGATTCTTTACCAACTGAGAAATGAGAGAAGCAATATGTATAAAAACCCATAATCATGAAAGTGTATTGGGACATTCAAGGAACTGGACTTGGCTTGGTGTGGTCAGGGAGGGGCAAGGACTGGCAAGACACAAGGGTTATAGATGCCAGGTGAAGGAATTTAAACATTTTCTGGTCAGGACATATCATAATCAGTTTTGCATTTTCATTTTCAAAGTTATTCCTGCTAGAATGGAGGATAAAATGTATAGAATAGATAGCCTAGATAACACATAATAAGAGACTTAAGTAAAGACAAAGCATTATGTTTGCACATAATTGTCACTGAATGGTTGTTTGTTGAATGAATATATCAGTGAAGAATGAGTATAGCTCAGTGTTGTTCATTGTTACACATGTATGTACAGCTCTAGGGACAAAGTGCAGATAGAAGTCCTTTCTTGAGAGAAGGGACTTGAAAGTGCTGACATGATCAAAATTGCATTTTAGAAGACCAATTCTGCCTATAAAGTACAAGGTGAACTGAAAAGGAAACAGGCAGGAGCATGCAGTAGCACCTGATCGAGGATACTGCAGTGGGCATGCAGAAGAGACTGTAGCCCAGCAGGCTCCTCTGTCCATGGAATTCTCCAGGCAAGAATACTGGAATGGTTAGCCAGTCCCTTCTCCAGGACATCTCCCCCACCCAGAGATCAAACCCTGGTTGCCTGCATTGTAGGCAGATTCTTTATGTCTGAGCCACCAGGGAAAGACCTAACTCTCTTCAAGGTCTTAACTCTCTTCAATTCTGTGAAGGTTGAGAGAGCGGAGGAAGCTTCAGAGAAAAAGTTTGAAGCTTGCAGAGGTTAATTCATGATGTTTAAGGAAAAAAAGCCATCTCCATAACATAACACTGCAAGGGAAGCAACAAGTGCTGATGTAGAAGCTGCAACAAGTCATCTGGAAGCTCTAGCTAAAATAAATATAAAAGTGGCAACACTAAATAGCAGATTTTCAATGTAAGATGAAACAGCCTTATATTTCAATGTAGACTGAAACAGACTATATTGAAAGATGTTGGCATCTGGGGTTTACACAGGTAAAGAGGAGAAGTCAAAGCCTGGCTGCAAAGCTTCAAAGGTCAGGCTGACTCTTGTTAGGGCCTAATGTAGTTGGTGACTTGAAGTTGAAGTTGATGCTCATTTACCAAAAATCCTAGGCCCATAAGAATTATGCTAAAGCTGCTCTCAGTGTTCTATAAACGGAACAACAAAGCCTAGATGCTTAGCATATCTATTTATGACACAGTTTACTGAATATTTTAAGCCTGCTTTTTGAGACTTACTGCTTAGGGAAAAAAAAGATGATTCCAAAATAATGCTGTTCATAGACAATGCACCTGGTAATCTAAGAACCCTGATGGAGATATACAACAAGATTTGTGTTGTTTTGTGCCTGCTAACACAGCATCCTTTCTGAAGCCCATAGATCAAGGAATAATTTCATATTTAAAAAGTCTTCTTATTTAAGAAGCAGAACCATAGAAGACAGACTTGTTTCCTACGGGTTGGAGTTGGGGGAGAGATGGATTGGGAGTTTGGGATTAGCAGATGCAAACTATTATGTATAGAATGGATGTAATTTTTTGAAAAAGATTATTTTATTTATTTTTGGCCACATTGCATAGCATGTGGGATCTTAATTCCCAGACCAAGGATCAAAACTGTGTCCCTGCAATGGAAGCATGGGTCTTGGCCACTGGATCATGGAAGTCCCAGAATGGATGTCATTAGCAACATTAATGATCCATGCTGCTACTGCTAAGTTGCTTCAGTTGTGTCCGACTCTGTGCGACCCCATAGACGGCAGCCCACCAGGCTCCTCCGTCTCTGGGATTCTCCAGGCAAGAACACTGGAGTGGGTTACCGTTTCCTTCTCCAGTGCATAAAAATGAAAAGTGAAGCTGAAGTCGCTTAGTCGTGCCCGACTCTTAGCGACCCCATGGACTGCAGCCTACCAGGCTCCTCCATCCACGGGATTTTCCAGGCAAGAGTACTGGAGTGGGGTGCCATTGCCTTCTCCAAATGATCCATGAGAAGGGGTCAAATGCAAACATTAACAGGACTGTGAGAGAAGTTGATTCCAGCTCTCATGGCTGACTTTGAGATTGCTCAGGGTTTGAGAGGATTGGCTCCAATTTTGAAAGAATTTTTCCTGTGGGTAAGATGCTATCAAATAGCAGTGTATCCTTCAGAGAAATCGTTCACAAAAGGGAGGGTTAATAGATACTGCAAACTTCATTGCTGTCTTATTTTAAGAAATTGCCACAGCGATCCTAACCAGTAACCCATGCTGTGACTAGTCAGCAGCCATCAACCTCAAGACAAGATCCTCTATCAGCAAAAAGATTGTATCTCATTGAAGGCTTGGATGATGATCAGCATATTTTAGCAATCAGTTCAGCTCAATTCAGTTGCTCAGTCGTGTCCAACTCTTTGCGACCCCATGAATCACAGCACGCCAGGCCTCCTTGCCCATCGCAAATCCCGGATTTCACGCAAACTCATGTCCATTGAGTCGGTGATGCCATCCAGCCATCTCATCCTCTGTCGTCCCCTTCTCCTCCTGCCCCCAATCCCTCCCAGTATCGGGGTCTTTTCCAATGAGTCAACTCTTTGCATGAGGTGGCCAAAGTATTGGAGTTTCAGCTTCAGCATCAGTCCTTCCAATGAACACCCAGGACTTATCTCCCTTAGGATGGACTGGTTGGATCTCCTTGCAGTCCAAGGGACTCTCCAGAGTCTTCTCCAACACCACAGTTCAAAAGCATCAATTCTTTGGCGCTCAGCCTTCTTCACAGTCCAACTCTCACATCTGTACATGACCACTGGAAAATTCATAGCCTTGACTAGATGGAACTTTGTTGGCAAAGTAATATCTTTGCTTTTTAATATGCTGTCTAGGTTAGTCATAACTTTCCTTCCAAGGAGTAAGCGTCTTTTAATTTCATGGCTGCAATCACCATCTGCAGTGATTTGGGAGCCCAAAAAAATAAAGTCTGTTTCCACAGACTTTAAAGTGTAAAGACACTGTTTCCCCATCTATTTCCCATGAAGTGATGGGACCAGACGCCACGATCTTAGTTTTCTGAATGTTGAGCTTTAAGCCAACTTTTCCACTCTCCTCTTTCACTGACCTTTTCCAGTCCTGTGGCCACTGCTGAGTTTTCCAAATTTGCTGGCATATTGAGTGCAGCACTTTCACATCATCATCTTTCAGGATTTGAAATAGCTCAACTGGAATTCCATCACCTCCACTAGCTTTGTTCGTAGTGATGCTTTCTAAGGCCCACTTGACCTCACATTCCAGGATGCCTGGCTCTAGGTGAGTGATCACACCATCGTGATTATCTGGGTCATGAAGATCTTTTTTGTACCATTCTTCTGTGTATTCTTGGCATCTCTTCTTAATATCTTCTGCTTCTGTTGGGTCCATACCATTTCTGTCCTTTATTGTGCCCATCTTTGCATGAAATGTTCCCTCACTATCTCTAATTTTCTTGAAGAGATCTCTAGTCTTTTCCATTCTGTTCTTTTCCTCTATTTCTTTGCATTGATCGCTGAAGAAGGCTTTCTTATCTCTCCTTGCTATTCTTTGCAACTCTGCATTAAGATGGGTATCGTAGTGATGCTTTCTAAGGCCCACTTGACCTCACATTCCAGGATGCCTGGCTCTAGGTGAGTGATCACACCATCGTGATTATCTGGGTCATGAAGATCTTTTTTGTACCATTCTTCTGTGTATTCTTGGCATCTCTTCTTAATATCTTCTGCTTCTGTTGGGTCCATACCATTTCTGTCCTTTATTGTGCCCATCTTTGCATGAAATGTTCCCTCACTATCTCTAATTTTCTTGAAGAGATCTCTAGTCTTTTCCATTCTGTTCTTTTCCTCTATTTCTTTGCATTGATCGCTGAAGAAGGCTTTCTTATCTCTCCTTGCTATTCTTTGCAACTCTGCATTAAGATGGGAATATCTTTCCTTTTCTCCTTTGCTTTTCTCTTCTTTTCACAGCTATTTGTAAGGCCTCACCAGACAGCCATTTTGCTTTTTTGCATTTCTTTTCCATGGGGGTGGTCTTGATCCCTGTCTCCTGTACAATGTCACGAACCTCTGTCCATAGCTCATCAGGCACTCTGTCTATCAGATCTAGGCCCGTAAATCTATTTCTCACTTCCACTGTATAATCATAAGGGATTTGATCTAGCTCATATCTGAATGGTCTAGTGGTTTCCCCACTTTCTTCAATTTAAGACTGAATTTTAACAATAAGATATTTAAAATCAAGTATGTTCATTATTTTTTAGATATAATGCTCTTCCACATGTAACAGATTATAGTATAGTGTAAATAAAAGTTTAATATTCATTAGGAAGCCAAAAATTTTTTGTGACTTACTTTACTGTGGTATTCCCTTTATCCTGGTGGTCTAGAACTGAACCCACCGTATCTCTGAGGTATGTCTGTAGTTTAAAGCCTATTCCGAGAAGCTCTTCTTATTTATTTTTAAATTTAGAAGTTTATGTTTTTATCTTTTAAAATTACTGTTGGGAAAACTATTACAGTAGAAATGGAAGATATGCCAAAGGAAGAGAACGTATTAATAGATGTATAGAGAGGAGTCATCTCTTTTGAAATGTTTAACACTTGGTTTCCTATTCTAAGATTTCTCTGACCCTTTATTATGCTAATAGTAGGTATTATAACTCTAAAGATGTCTGATTAAGTCTGTAGTGTTTCCAAAACAGTTTTTGGCCACAAGCCATTTGTTTTATATAGACATTTCTAGGGACATAGTTTGGGGAGGTTTGGTCTAGGAAGTGTATCTTAAATATCTTGCTTTCCATTCCTTAGATAACAGAATCTTCAGGATAACAAGTCGTTTTCTCCCAGAGTTCTCTGTATGTCTTCATTACCAATCATTCTCCTTTTGGTATGATTAAATTCAGAGCAGTCCCTTGGTTCCTCTAGTCATAGTTCTCAATTGGGGTTAGTCTTTCCATGTTTGGAAATCTGTGGAACTACATAGGGGTTTGTCATCCGCCGCCAGTGAGCCAAGACAGTCCTGAAACTTGAAGAATTCCCCCTAAAATGTTTTCCCTATGACATAAAATTGCTAGCAAGAAAGTCAAGAGCTCTTCAACTGCTGTATTATCAGTTGAACAAGACTTCGGCCCATTTGAATAGTTCAAGTCACCTATCACTCTTATCTCTGTGAGCTGTGCAAAAAGACATCATCGACTTTCTCCACTGGGATACATGGCCTAGGTATACTATACCTCTGCAAAGAAGCTGAAATATCAAAACATCAAAACATAGCTCTCTGACCTAAGTGCTACCGACTTGGTCTACTTGCCACACATCCTATCCTGGTCTGCCATGAGCTTCTAAGGACTTAACTTTTGAAAACTGAAGTATTATTATTTTTCTCATTTTTACAAAGGAGGAGCCTGAGATTTAGAGGTTCAGTAAATTGACTCCTCAAGGTAACATAGATAGCAGGTGCTAGAACTAAGCTTCAAACTCAAGCATTCTGACTTCCAAACTCAGGAGCTTCACTGTTAAAATGCCCCAGATGGTACTTCATTACATTTTTCAGCCATATTCTGTTCCTTTTATATTATTGTGGAATACATCTTAATGATTTATAGGCTACTTTGTTATCCCAAATATCTGAGACTCTGTTTATTATCAGATTAGATACTCACTGATTACTCACAGATTAGATACTCACAAATTAGATACTCTTGCTGACATGAGCAAGCCACAACTTTTTTCATCTCATCACTAAAACAAAGAAATTGTATTAGAAACTTGACCTCCAGTGTTTCTCTTGATAACAAATTTAATAATTTGGTCAAGAGTATTTAGACTTATTCTCAAGACTTATCACTTTCAATTATTTCATATCAAAACCAGATTAAGGAATTTTCTGTTACTATTTTGAAAAAAGTATTTCTACTAGCAAACAAAAGTAGGTGTCAAAAGTGATATCCTCAGGGCTTTGGCTCCCTGTAGTGATCTACAAAACCCAAATTAAGAACTTGTGTTGTAATGTCCTTCTCCTCTCCCTGAGCCCCAAATTGCCTTCTCATAAACTTCATTGTCAAAAGCCAAGGAAGAGCAATTTTGTTTCCTTTGAGGTAAAACAAAACAGATCTAAGCACTGCCTATATTTATGCTTTACATTCAGAAACACCCCTCCCAGGTCTTTACTGCTTTCGCTGTTCCATCACAATATCTTTATCCATAGCCTGACTTTAATGACAATGCTATTTTCATAGTGTGTAAAAAGTATTTATTATAAAAATATTAGTGAGCTTTGTGTAATGAAAGAAATGTAAAAAATAAGGAATCTCCCATTTCTTCCAAAAAAACACATTTATGTAGAATCCCACTGCAAGAGGAATTAATCTTTTTTTCAGTGTTATAATGCTGTTTTGCTGTTCATGAGCTAATTTACATGAAAAATTAGCACACACTCCAAACTATATAGCATTTACTATATTTAAGTAGTTGTCTTCTTTTCACTTAAGAAGTTTTTTCTAAATAACTTAACTGCCATTTTCAAATTAGGATGGCTGGTATTAATTTTATTATTAAAAGGTAGCATATGCTCATGGTATAAAACTTAAACACAAAAGCAAATAAAACGCTAACTTTAGAAAGTTATTGTTTTACTGCAGATCCATGATTTAAACTACCAGAATGATTTTTACACACATTAAATTATACACTAAGTTGCTTCAGTCCTGTCCGACTCTTTGTGATCCCATGGATTGTAGCCCACTAGGCTCCTTTGTCCATGGATTCTCCAGGCAAGAATACTGGAATGGGTTGCCATGCCCTCCTCCAGGGGATCCTCCTGATCCAGGGATAGAACCCTCGTCTCCTGCGGCTCCCGCACTGCAGGTGGATTCTTTACCACTGAGCCACCTGGGAAGTCCACTGAATTACATATGTTGCTCTAAAAATAATGCACCATGGTATAAACTCTCTTGAAAAAGTGGGAGCATAATATACACATTGCTTTGCACCTTGCTTTACTGTCTCAGAAGTTAGAGATCATGACACACCAACTCATATCAATCTCCTGCTTCTCTACTATACCATACCCCTCACAGAATTGTGTCATTAACACACTAGTCTCTCATAGATGGATACATAAGCTGTTTTCCATTCTTTTGCTTTTAAAATAGCAAAAATAGATATGAATAACATCCTTATTCATCCTTACACACATATGAGAATACGTTTGAAGGAAAAATTCTTACAAGTAAAGTTACTAAGTCATGGGAATCCTTGATACATAATACTGAGCTGCTGTCTATTAAAGTTTTCTCAATTTATGAGAGTGAAAAAGGCTTGATTTAGAGCATTATATTAGTGTCATTTAAAAAAGAATCTTTTGTTATGGTAATACTAAATACAATATCCATATTTATGAAACTCAGTGTTTGTTCACAGACATTAGGAGGTAAGCTCATTTAGGAGATAAGCCAATTAGGACCCTCCTGGTCTCTAAGATTCCTATCACATAAAAACATAGGCATGTACAGCTATATATAACTCTTGAGATGAGTTGCAGTTGATATATTTTTAACAGAAAAATGTTAATTAAATATACATTAATATTTATTAGTGCTTTGGAGTCCATTCATTTTTTTCCCCAGGGCTAAAAATTTTGCCTGGTTTCTTAAAAATTTGCAGGTCCTTAGGCACTGCTCCCCAGTGTTTAATGGCTGTATCCCGGTAGTTAATTTGAAAAGCAAATTGGCTTAGTCCTTTCAGTAAAATTTTAAAAGCCGTTTATTCTGTATTCTCTTCTTTCTTAATTAGTTTAATAAAGTTTCAGATATTTAGCTAATACTTTGCAGGAAGAGTGGAGAAGGAAATGGCAACCCACTCCAGTATTCTTGCCTGGAGAATCCCAGGGCCGGGGGAGCCTGGTGGGCTGCCGTCAAGTTTTCCTTAGAGATCCTCTCTACAGTAGCTTTACTATTACTTAAAAATACGACTCTCCGATTTCAATCAACGTTAAGTACTGGGTCATTACACAATTCAGCGTACTTTCAAAGGCAGGCTGCCCGCTGTTAACGAGAATCCAAGCTGCGCATTTGGCAGCTTGGGCCGGCGTTTTCGTCACCGATCTCCACTTTGTCGCTTGCGTCCTTCGGAACCGCCCTCAGGTCAAAGGGTGGTAGGTGGAGGGGGGGAAGGGTCCAGGCAAGGGCTGCCATTAAGAGGAGGCTATCTGTGTGGCCTCTTTTCAGGTTACTGGGTTTCAATGCCAAACCAGGTTTTCTCCTCGTCTCCCGTGAACCTCCGGTCTGAGGTCACAGAGACGCCCGGGTGGCTCACAGGAGCCAACAAGGAAGTTTTCCCCGGGTCAGGACTCAGGAATTTCACCCGCAGGAACCAACACCAAGGGGATTAACAGAGACTCCAGCCCCACTGCACAGCCTGCACCGGGAAGAGCTTTGGCGGTGACGCTCCAGGCTACGCCTCTGCTGCCAGCCAATGACAAGCGGGGGCCGCTTTAGGGCCTGCGCTCATTGGGTCGTGCTGGCTCCGCCCCAGGGTGAAGCAACGCTACCGGCCGGTTAATAAAGTCCCAGCTACTGAGGGGTAGGGTTCGGCTCTTGTGCACTCGCTGCTGGTTCCCTCTGCGTACCTTTACCTCCCATTCACCTGATTCTTCTGTCTTTTTCAAGTCCTGACGCATCAGTTTCATAGTTTTATCTTCCTCGCTCTTTCACCCTTTCCTTTCTTCGCAGCTCAGCATGCAGGAAAAAGAAGCCTCCCCACACGGATTCCTGCCTAGGTTCCAGCATTTCGCCACGCAGGCCATCCACGTGGGCCAAGAACCAGAGCAATGGACCTCCCAGGCTGTAGTGCCCCCCATCTCGCTGTCCACCACGTTCAAGCAAGGGGCTCCTGGCCAGCACTCGGTGAGCTGGGTCTGTCTGGGGCGGTCCAGTGTTGGGCGCCCCAACACTGGGCGCCCCAAAGAGAGATGGCTTATAAATTAAGAAGCACGCAAGTAATTTGTAAGGTGTAATTTGTGTATTATCACGAAGAATGTTTACTGTAAGGATGATACCTGTAAACCTCCTTGTGGTAAAGCTTTGCACTGGATGGTTCAGTGATCGTATTTCTTTTGATAAGCAGGACTAGAGGGAACAGTTTGTCTAACTTGCTGTATAGCTTTGGACTGATATTCATGTGATTAGGGCAGATTTGCAGGTCAAAATTATCATAGCTTCCTTGAGTTACTGTAAGCAACGAAAATTATAAAGATATAGTAAGAAGTCAACGTAAAAAACTAAGTCATAATTCACCTGGAATCAAGATCCTTCCCAATAGCTTTTAATTTCCAATATTATTTCAAGTTATTAATAGATATTGACTACTGGTTGTATGCCAGATATCAGTACATACCTACATTATATCATATGTATGACATATATTGCCTCAGATAATCCTTACAGCAATTCTATTCTGAACTGAGTTCTCATTTCTCTCATGAAAAACCTGAGGTTTAGGGATGTTAAGCATCTATTGCAAAGGCCATTGTCATGGAGCTGGGATTCATTCTTGCTCTAGAGCACCACTCACTCTTGGGCTTTAATCCACACTGTGCTGTACTAACAGTTATGTTAGCAACAATGTAACCCATTGCATCAGTGTGGTTTAGTGATTAAGAGCATAAATCATGTAGTCAGAGGCCCTAGGTTTGAATTCTAACAGCACCTCTTCTGAGCTGGGCAGTCTTGAGGAAGGAATTTAACTTTTCTACTTATAAGTAATTTAACTTATCCTGTGTAAATAAATGTTTTAATAATAGTACCTGCCATGTAAGTTGTTCATATGTAGGTTAAGCTATATGGTATGATACATTATAATTGCTTAGTAGTTTCACAGTGTTCATATGTACATTTTTTTCCATTTGATCCTTAACAACCAGATTAGAGCACAGGACAGGTATATTTTTTAATAGAAAAGGAACCTACCCAGAGTCATAGATGAGAAAGCTCTCTGTGTTAATCATATAGCTTTTTCTTTTTCAATAGAGTTCTTGATGGATCTTGTAGTATTTAAAAGTTGCTGAGGTCCAAAAGAAATTACCATTGGTCCTTGAACAATAGGGGTTTGAACTGTGTGGGTCCACATATATGTTGTTTTTTTTTTCAATTGTAACTACTACAGTGCTGCACAACCTGTGGTTGGTTGAATCTGGGGATGCAGAAGCACAGATATGTAGGAACCTCAGATATGGAGGGCAGACTAAGTTGTACATGGATTTTCCAATGAGCAGAGGGTTGGCACCCTAACTTAAGAGTTGTTCAGTGTCAGATGTAACTAAATAAACTTTGTAGATCTAAAACCTTGGTTGTATCAATACTTCAAACACTAAGTTGAGGAAATTCTTTTAGACATAGCCCTTTGTTTTGTGAGGTGGAGTTCTAAGGGCATTTCTGCAATTGGTTTAGGATACTTCGAGCTATTTCCCAGTGTAAGCCTTCATGAACATGTAGCTGCCCAAGCTTTAATATTTAATGCAAAAGTTAATAATTTAGGTATGATATTGATAATTAAATGTTTTCAGAGAGTCAACCAGGTGATAAAATCCACAAACTCCTCTTTTTTTTTTTTTTTACCATGCCGTGCTGCTTGTGGGATCTTATTAATAGTTCCCCAACCAGGGACCAAACCTGTGCCCCCTGCAGTGGAAGCGGGGAGTCCTAACCACTGAAACACCAGGGAAGTCCCCCCAGACTCCTCTTACTGTCTTTAATATATCAGTTAAGAGCACTAAAGAGAACTCAAGGAACTGAAATGAGAAGCATCTAATTCTTCAGTTCCATTTGGAAAACCATTGAATGAGTGATAGTGTGGGAATTTTTGCTTCTTTTCTCTCCACAAAGTTAAATCTCTGCCATGAATATTTAGGAAGACATGGGCTACCTTTCCATGACAGTAGCCACATGATTCCAAACAGTTTTTTTGCATCTGGAGTACAGCTACAGGTCCTATCAAGGAGGCGATGGTGGAGAGTGATGAGGATATCCTGGAGCCTTATAAAAATGTGTCTGCTCAGTTTCTCAAAAACATGGCAACAAAACTTAAATAAATAAACTACAGATTATATATATATACTTATATGTATAAAGCCTATCAGTTCAGTTCAGTTCAGTCGCTCAGTCGTGTCCGACTCTTTGCGACCCCATGAATCGCAGCACGCCAGGCCTCCCTGTCCATCACCATCTCTCGGAGTTCACTCAGACTCACGTCCATTGAGTCAGTGATGCCATCCAGCCATCTCATCCTTGGTCGTCCCCTTCTCCTCCTGCCCCCAATCTCCCCCCAGCATCAGAGTCTTTTCCAATGAGTCAACTCCTCGCATGAGGTGGCCAAAGTACTGGAGTTTCAGCCTCAGCATCATTCATATATTATATACATAATATATATTATATATATATATAACAGATATATATATATATATACATATATATATAACAGATTATATATGTATATATATATATACATATATTATATACATATATTATATATATATACTTATATGTATATATACTTATATGTATATATATACTTATATGTATAAAGCCTATCAGTTCAGTTCAGTTCAGTCGCTCAGTCGTGTCCGACTCTTTGCGACCCCATGAATCGCAGCACGCCAGGCCTCCCTGTCCATCACCATCTCTCGGAGTTCACTCAGACTCACGTCCATTGAGTCAGTGATGCCATCCAGCCATCTCATCCTTGGTCGTCCCCTTCTCCTCCTGCCCCCAATCCCCCCCAGCATCAGAGTCTTTTCCAATGAGTCAACTCCTCGCATGAGGTGGCCAAAGTACTGGAGTTTCAGCCTCAGCATCATTCCTTCCAAAGAAATCCCAGGGTTGATCTCCTTCAGAATGGACTGGTTGGATCTCCTTAAAGCATATACATTTATGTAATATATGTGTTTTTGTTGGGAAGATCCTCAGGAGGAGAATATGGCAAACCACTCCAGTATTCTTGCCTGGAGAGTCGGACAGAGGAGCCTGGCGGGCTACAGTCCATGGGATCGCAGAGTCGGGCATGACTGAAGTGACTTAGCACACATGCATGCACATGTGTGTGTAACTAGTACTGGGAGCTCCTGAATCAGAACCAAGTGTAAAAAGTGGTTATATTTTGTCATGTGCTGTATGAAGCAGGAGGTGAAAAGTATGTATAGGATTTTTAGTCAGTGTTTAAATCCTGGTTTTGAATTCTGGCTCTGACATACCTGGTAACATTTGGCTTTAGTTTCTTCAGAGCAGGTTGTGAGGATTAAATAAAATGACTGGATGTAGACAGAGACTGACAAATACTATATGATATCACTTACATGTGAAAGCTAAAAAAATAAAACTAAATAGTCACTATAGCAACAACAAGGAAAAAACCATACTCACAGATACAGAGAACCTCGTGGTTACCAGTGGGGAGAGGGAGAGGGAAGGGGGAAGTTAGGGCAGGAGATTAAGAGGTTAAATACTACAATGTGAAATAAATAAGCTATAAGAATACATAGTACCAACATGGGGAATATAGTCAATATTTTATAATGACTATAAATGGAATATAACCTTTAAAAATTGTGAGTCACTATGTTGTACAGCTGAAGCAAGGTAATATTGTACATCAACTATACCTCAATAAAAATATATCAAATAAAATGATTGGGTGACTTCAGCTAGTATAGTACCATATGTGTAAAAGGAATATAATGCAAATTTTTAAAAAGGATTGTGTAGAGCTGTTTTGCTGAGAATGACTCCCTTTTCTGAGTCACTTTTGTAGAACTAAGACCTGAACTTCATGCATTTGTAAGCATATCTTCCTGCTGGATGCTAAACAGAAGTTGCATCACTTATTTTTTAGGAAATGACATGCAGGTTAGAAATAGGTTTACTTTGTTGATTCAGGTGACTCCTGTTTCCTAATACCCCTAGATTAATGGGTAGAGATGAGTCTAACATAATAATAATGCTAATAATAAAAACATTTATCCCAGTGGTTAGCACATGCCAGGCATCATGCAAAGAAGTTATTATACATTATCTCATTTTATCTTCATGTCAATTTTATGAACTAGATACCTGTATTTTATTCCCATTTTACAGGTCTAGAGATTGATTCTGGAAAATATTAAGTAACTTATCTATTGGCATATAGCTCCTAAGTGGCAGACACAGAATTCAAATCCAGTTTGGCTGACATAATACTCATTCTTGTGTCTAATGGCAAGACATGTCATAGATAAACAACAGAAACTCCTTATGGTGGGATGCCCCTGTAGTTGTGGAGATGTCCGTGTTAAGACTCTGATAATAAATTTAAATCTCTTAGGGTGAACTCTGCCCTCTTTCCCTCAGGGTTTTGAGTATAGCCGTTCTGGAAATCCCACCCGGAATTGCTTGGAAAAAGCAGTGGCGGCACTGGATGGGGCTAAGTACAGTAAGTGATTTTTGTTTCAAAGTTTGTAAAATCTAGAATTCATTCTTACTTTTATAGAGAAAATCATAGAGGCACAGAATGTAGAATTGGAAAGAAATAAGGAACTCAGCTAGTTCAAAACTTATTTTTCTAAGACATTGAATTATTTGCCCAGGGTTGCACAGTGGACTTCATATGTATATGTGTAGCTATAAAGTGAAAGTAAATCTGAATAGAGGCAAAATGGCAGAATGTGTCACTTAGTATTCATGTAAATTCACTCTTCACCTGGAGCTGGCAATATAAATAGATACAAATTAACCAAGTTTTATAACACCGTGCATGAGAACATTAACTTTTTAATGCTCTGGTCCATTCACCTGCCATTGTGTTTTTTTTTTTAAGCAGAGGGCTACTTTTTCAATATAAAAATCTCTTACAAGTTAATGAGAAGGCAACAAATATAGATATTAACACAGGATTTGAATAATCATTCCATAGGGAAAAAAGTATAAATGGCTTTTAAAATTATGAGAAACTGATGAGTAAGTTCTAGGGAATCTCATGTCAGCTGCTACTGGGGCCCGAGAAGAGGACCAAGGAACATTTGCAATAGCCAGGTGTCCTTGATACTGTGCTTTCAGAGATTACGGATTAACTCCTCAGATCTAGTATTCTTTCAGTGAATAGAATGAATGGCTGTTAAATCATCTTTGTATTTTTTATACAAATGATACTAAATGAGGGCAGAATAATGAGTTAGAAAATAAGAGTCTTAGGAGTTTTCTCACAGCAAGAGTGTAGGAATTAGAAACATTAACATGAGTTGTTGGGGTTTCTTTTTTTTAGATGAGAGAATGTTTTAAACACCAAATTTCTGAAATTTAATACTGTATGGGGAACATTTCCCACAGAGGGTATAAAAGCTGACGGTTCATATGCTAGACACTTTACAGGTGGGCTGCAGAAAACATGGTTGTTTTGAATTGGATTTCAAGGTTAGCTTTCTATATGAATTTGTGGTTGGACTGTGAATCTGCCTAGTAGAAAATTGCAATGCCAACCTCAACATTTCTGAGAAAACTTTGAAATAATTACATTTTTCAAGTTAATTGGATATCCCTTCTATCAGTCACAGGTGATTTTTTATCATCAAGGTGATATATTGATATTTTGTAGGATGTTTTCCTTTACAGCGTCTAATGTACAATGCCACTTTTTTTATTGTTCAATTTCACTATTTTTGTTCAATATGTGATTCCAGATCATGTATGTTTAGAAGAGAATCCACATTAAAACATTTTTTTAAATAAAATTTAAATTTATCCAGACACATCTCAGGTATGATTTTGAATTTTGTTAAAATGTTTGCTCAACTGAATATCATATAGTTAATGGATGAATCATATCTTAGCTCTGTTCCTAAAATTTGAAATTTCTTTGGAGTTTGATATTTTTTAAATGTAATTGGCAATTGATCTTTCTACTCAGAAGTTTGTAAACAATTATTTCTTTGAAGCTTTTCAGAGAGATGTTGCTATAACCAAAGCAGAATTAAGTATTTTTTGTTTTTGAAATAGAAAGGATTTTGTAATGGTATTAATCAGGGGATTTCTGATGACTCAGTAGTGATGGTTGTCCTTTAGTCAGCAGAGAGAGAGATTTAAAGTAACGCAAATAAATACTGTAGGTGTTTTTTAACCTTTGGGTCCGGCATTGTGGCTTACTCTAGCTTGGTTTTTATTTTAGGTTTGGCCTTTGCTTCAGGTTTAGCAGCCACTGTGACCATTACCCATCTCTTAAAAGCAGGAGACCAGATTATTTGTATGGATGATGTGTATGGAGGTAGGTGACCTCTCTCATTCATGCTGTTTCAGCTGTTATTTTAAAGACAATAAAATAGGTCCTGAATTATATTAACATTGCTACTTGGATTGTTGATTATCTTTTCAAAATATGATGAACACCTCCATGCTGCTCCACATTTGATAAAGGAGGAGCAGAAACACCTGGGGTCTACGCTCTAGAACTGCTTAAAGACTGATTGTTTAATAACAATTTTATTTAAGCTGCCGCACGCATGCTCAGTCACTAAATTATGTCCAACTCTTTAAAATCCCATGAACTGTAGCCCGCCAGGCTCCTCTGTCCATGGGATTCTCCAGGCAATAATACTGGAGTGGGTTGCCATTTTTTCCTCCAGAGAATCTTCCTTACCCAGAGATCAAACCCACATCTTTTATATCTCCTGCATTGGCAGGTGGATTCTTACTGCTGCGCCACCTGGGAATCCCATTTAAGCTGCTGGGATGAACCTATTTGAGACACACTCTGCTCTAGAGAAGATAGAATTTAGAGAGATAGTATTCTACAGTAATTTAAAATTTTTTCCTGCAGTGAAAATGTCTATAGTCCAGGTCATTCTCAAACTCTACCCAACTCTTAAGTACCATGCCCCCTGATTTTTTTTTTTTTTAGGACCCTTTTGAAAACCCACTGAGAGCTATGGACCTTTTTCTCCAAAGAATGTGCTTAAGACTATACTCAACACTTATCATTTTAATTTTAAGATCAAAGGGCCTTACTCTTTGTAGCCTATCTGTGGATACAAATTTAAGAACTTTTATTCCAAATTGTTTAAATGCTAGTTATATAAAGTGGTAAGTGGGAAGGTAAGGAAAACTAGTTGCCCTTAACTTTAAGTAAGACTGATTTTTGTGTTCAAAACAGCAGCAAAAAATAAAAATTTTTTTTAACGTACATCAGTTCAGTCAGTTCAGTCGCTCAGTCATGTCCAACTCTTTGCGGCCCCATGAATCACAGCACGCCAGGCCTCCCTGTCCATCACCAACTCCTGGAGTTTACTAAAACTCAAGTCCATTGAGTCAGTGATGCCATCCAGCCATCTTATGCTCTGTCGTCCCCTTCTCCTGCCCACAATCCCTCCCAGCATCAGAGTCTTTTCCAATGAGTCAACTCTTTGCATGAAGTGGCCAAAGTACTGGAGTTTCAGCTTCAGCATCAGTCCTTCCAATGAATACCCAGGACTGATCTCTTTTAGAATGGACTGGTTGGATCTCCTTGCAGTCCAAGGGACTCTCAAGAGTCTTCTCCAACAGCACAGTTCAAAAGCATCAATTCTTCGGCACTCACCTTTCTTCACAGTCCAACTCTCACATCCATATGTGACCACTGAAAAAACCATAGCCTTGACTCGACGGACCTTTGTTGGCAAAGTAATGTCTCTGCTTTTGAATATGCTATCTAGGTTAGTCATAACTTTCCTTCCAAGGAGTAAGCGTCTTTTAATTTCCTGGCTGCAGTCACCATCTGCAGTGATTTTGGAGCCCAGAACAATAAAATCTGACACTGTTTCCACTGTTTCCCCATCTACTTCCCATGAAGTGATGGGACCAGATGCCACCAGATGGCCTCAGATGGCATGATCTTCGTTTTCTGAATGTTGAGCTTTAAGCCAACTTTTTCGCTCTCCTCTTTCACCTTCATCAAGAGGCTTTTTAGTTCCTCTTCACTTTCTGCTATAAGGGTGGTGTCATCTGCATATCTGAGGTTATTGATATTTCTCCTGGCAATCTTGTTTCCAGCTTGTGCTTCTTCTAGCCCAGTGTTTCTCATGATGTACTCTGCATATATGTACATATGTATTCCAAGTGCTTCCAGATAATTAAAAGATCACTTCTAGAATATTATCACTTTGTGTATCTCCTATTTGAACAACAAGTTAAATCTGTAAGTTCTTTGAAGGAAGAGACTTACTCTTAATAATCAATTTATCCCTCTCAGAAATTTGTAAAAAGCTTTATATTTTATCATAGTTCCCTGTGATAGTTTGATGAATTGACATTATGGAAAAAACAAACCTTTAGATGCTATTATAATACACTATTAAAACCTCTTGATAAACCTAGGTACAAAATCTTGAAAATTGCTGTTGATTTTTTTTTTTAACAATTCTTTGCATTCTTTTTCAATGTTACATTACCTAAGGTCAGTCTACCAAAGGTCTAGTGAGTCTTTGATGATAAAGTTCTTTTTCCTTTTTTGGTTCACTGTCAATAATGCTAAACTTTTCTTTAATTTTGCATGTATAAACCTTAAATCCAGACCAGTATTTATAAAATTAACTATTCTCAATTGAATGACTTATCATCTTTCACTATAACACTCTAGTTGTTTGGTTTACATGATCTCATTTTTCTGTTAAGGCTTTCAGAACCACATAACAAAAAGATTGAGAAAGTACAAAGGATAATAACTAGTTCTTTTCTATTACCAAAGTATAATCAGTCTGAAAATTTACTTTGAACATTTCATTGACTTTCGTTCATTTATTTTAGATTTAAATACTAGGAAGGAATTGTTAGAAAAATATATTGGTGTTTTAGGGAGCATGCCACTTTAGGTTTGAAGAGTAGAGACTGTTAAGAAACATTTTCTGCTTCATGCCACTTGGTGTGGGTATCAAGTATGTTTTATTTGACTCTTATACTTTTAGTTTAAAATTTAAGCCCTATATTCTTCAGTATGGTTTAAAGCCCTATATTCTTTAGGTGGTTCAGTGGTAAAGAATCCACCTGCCAATGCAGAAGATGCAGGTTCGATCCCCGGGTCAGGAAGATCCACTAGAGGAGAAAATGGTAACCCACTCCAATATTCTTGCCTAGAAAATCCCATGAGCCTAGGAGCCTGGAGGGCTGTAGTCCCTGGGGTCGCATGGACCCACCTGAGCAACTGAGTACATTCTTTAGCGTACAAGAAAGTTCAAATAAAGTAGACTTGCTTTTTGGTTGTTTCTTTATTGGTGATTGACACTTCCTCATATTTTTAAAGTGTTTATACTTTTGAGGAATGAATATTTCTGAGTACAATGTTTTTTTTTCCATTTTATCTGATTTTCTTCTGCCTCAGGTACAAACAGGTACTTCAGGCAGGTGGCAACTGAATTTGGATTAAAGATTTCTTTTGTTGATTGTTCCAAAACCAAATTGCTAGAGGCAGCTATTACACCAGAAACCAAGGTAACTGAGTTTTCAGTTTGTCTGTTTCTCCTTGTGATTTTTAAATTTTCATCATTTCTGTTTACTTGAGGGCATACTTTAAATCTGAATAACCAATTTTCCTGGAAGCCATTGGAAGCCATCAAGATTAGGATAGGTCTGACTTCTGTTGGATACTGTAGCCTAATGATTAGGTACATGCATTTGGTAGTGGGATTCAAATTATAATTCTATATCATAGTTGGTGTATTATCATGGGCAAATTATTTAATCAAAGTCTCATTTTTTTCATTTACTGAATGGGGTAATTTTACCTGCTTTATTAAAAGGTAGTTGGGTGACTTAAATGAGATAAGGCATATGCTGTGCTTAGTTGCTCAGTTGTCTCCAACTCTTTGTGACCCCATGGACTGTAGCCCACCAGGATCCTTTGCCCATGGGGTTCTCCAGGCAAGAATACTGGAGTGGGTTGCCATGCCCTCCTGCAGAGATAATAAGGCATATGAAATCTTTATTATGGTACCTAATACATGATGACAGTTTAAAATTTTGTTAGCAAAAGCAGACAATTCTTAACTGCATTACCAAGCTAGTATTGGTAACAGAAGTCATCACAGAGTTTGGATTACAGAAAGGAACCTTGTAAACTCCCTAATCCTAATAAGCATAGCATTAAGGGTTCTGAAGGATACTTCAGCAAAATAATAGAAGCACAGAAGGACCACAAGCGATCCTTAGCCTTCGTCCTGGGAAGGCTTGTATGCCCCTGGAAGGTGTTTTGTGCTGGAATGAATGGCATATGTGATATTCTTTCTTGGAACCTCATTGAAATTCTGCATGGGGAAAAGAAGGACCAGCGTCTTTTATAAGTATTAGCCTTTTTCAACTTTTTGCTAATGATTAAAAGGTTGTACTCAAGATTTTGCTGTGAATTCATTGCTGTGAATGCTAAAAAAGAGAAAATTTTTTCTCATACAAATTACTTTGAAGATTAACTCCAGGGTGCTCTTTGAGTGATTAAGGTTTGTTTTCAAAGGAACTTATTATTATTTTTTCTTCCTTGGGAGAAAAGATATTAAAATAGATGGTCTGAGTCTTTCTAAGGGAGGAAAGCAAATTGTGTGTATATTAATTCTTGTCAGCAGAGCTTTATGTAGTGGTTCCTTACCAACTTGAATTAATACATTCACCCCACCCCCGATATATCTGCCTCATCATTTAAAGTAGATTTTTAAAGTCTAGGTTAAATCTACTTTGTATTTATTTACTTATTTTTATTTTAATTACTTTTTAAAATTATGAATGGGAATGATAAATTCTTACCCAGGAATAAATTTTTATAGGTTCTCAAATAATTATGCTCTTGTAGAATATGCATTATTTTAACTACCCTATTTTTTTATAGTAAAACTCTAAAATAGGATGAGTGTTAAGCCAGATCACTTGCTCATTTATATAGGCAATGAAGAAAGAATCATTAACCCTTTTTAAAAGAAAGCTGTAGATACTGTCAGGCTTCCCTGGTGACTCAGATGGTAAAGAATCCGGCTGCAATGTGGGAGACCTGAGTTCAGTCCCTGGATTGGGAAGATCCCCTCGAGGAGGGCATGGCAACCCACTCCAGTATTCTTGCCTGGAGAATTCCCATGGACAGAGGAGCCTGGCGGCTACAGTCCGTGGGGTCGCCAAGTGTTGGACACGACTGAGCAATGAAGCAAAGCAAAGCGCGGTAGATAATGTCAATCAAAATAGTAGCAGCTTGTTTAACAAATAGAATTCTGTTCTTTGGTCTTTTCAATAACTATGAAGTATACATGCTGTGGGGATCGTGCTAGGTTTTGGAATAGACAGAGAGTATCATACCATCTCTTAAGTGAGCTCTGGCCGGGCTTTTTGTTGTGTATGTGTCACTTCCCTACCTTACTCCAAAACCCAGGCTCTTCTTGAAGTTCTGGGGACTTATTTTGTAGTTTCTAGTGCATCTGACATTATTTAAGTTACTAGTCATAATATTTTTGGCATCAAATAGTTCTCTTTACTGAAAATTCCAGAATGTAATCTTATACAATCTTTTGTTTATCTTTGAGAGCAAAATTCCCAGACTTTGGAGTATGTCTTTGGAATTCATCCTCTTTTTAATGGAAAATAGTTATAGTGATTAACTTGAGTGCTCTTCTGCTTATATGTACATTATCTCATTTGATCCTTATGGCTACCGAATAAATCTTCAATCTTATTGTGTAGATGTAAAATTGGGAGAACATAGAGGGTTAATTACTTAGCTGTGATGACCTCTCAGAAATTCATGGGGCTAGGATTCAGATTCAGACCTTTAAACTTCATTCTCCATGGTCTTCCTGTGTAGCCTCCTAGATGGTTACAGTGCATGAGATATATGTTTGTGCAGTGTATTTTTACAAACTGTTGTCATTTACTAAATTGTTTTAGCTTGTTTGGATTGAAACCCCTACAAACCCTATCTTGAAGATGATTGACATTGAAGCCTGTGCGCATACGGTCCATAAACATGGAGACATCATTTTGGTTGTGGATAACACTTTTATGTCAGCATATTTCCAGGTAAATGAAAGTAATATTTTTGGCATAATTGGTAGACTACACAGGTACATGTAATTAGGAGAGGAAGGACTTGTTTACATTAAGTTGCATGAAGCCTAATCACAATTATTGATTAGACAAAGAATTGAAATTGGATCTTTCCTACCATTAGTTAATATTTTCTCAACCCTAGGCTAGTATATTGTATGGGACTTTGTGTTTTTTAATTATCTTCATTAAAGCTTTTAGGTTCTCTGTAAACTCTCTGAAGACCTGCCCTTATTATATGATTGTATATGTCAGTGCCTTACACATAGTAGGGACTTCAGTGTTTATGTGTTGGTTCTAAGCCAGTTTTGTGTGTATATATATACATACATATCATTATAAGTCCTGTAGATGTCCATCATATATTGAAATGTCATTGAGTATAGCTTTTCTTTTCCTTTTATTTGCAAGGCTAGCCAGGTAAAATACATGTTATTTCTCCATTTCCCTTCCTTCTTTCTAGTTTGTCTTCTTTTCGTGTTTCATAGACCATTCCTTCTGTATCTTTACCTGACTTGTATCATAAATTTCTATTCTATGTATCACCTTGTATCTGTGCAGCTCCTTTATCATTCTCCTTTTAAACTCTTTTCCTGCTTATCCCTTTTCAGACATCTCTTCCCAACTCAAACCCTCCCATCCATCCTCAATCCCTTTCTTTTTTCCCTTGTACTTTTTCCGTTCTGTTTTGCTCCTTTGATCATCTTGAGAATCTTTCTATAATTGCCTAGTTGTCTGCCATTTCCCCACATGTTCTACCTCTCCCCCGAGTAACTTAACTGTTTCCTTTCCTTATTAGGAATTACCATCTCCCTGCTCTTTACTTTCTGTCTGTACCTTGTGGTCATTCTTACTGTACTTCCTGTAGTTCACCTGTATTCTGTAGAGTTCCTAAAAGCCCAGCTCATTTTCTTCAGCTCTTCAATTAGGCTGATGTTCACAAGCTCAACAGTTTACTTTCCCTTCTTCTGTTATCGGTCCCTGAAGTTGGCCCAGGCTGCTGCCTCCATGTGAGGGACTGACTCCCTGGGAGTTTTCACAAAGCTGTTTTCACCTTAGTGTGTTTTATTCAGAAGACACTACTGTGTTTTATCTTTCTTTCCTGAAACACATTTCCTGGTTACATTGTATTCAGATGGTTTCTGTGCCATGTCTACCTTTGGTTTGTGATACAACTTCTGCTGACTCTTCTCTCAAGTAAAGCAGTCTGTTTCCAAGTAAAAATCTCCTGGCATCATCTGTTTATCCCAGGTGATTTTCACTCTGGGTGTTTTTATACCCGCCCCTTACTCCATCTACCACTTGGAGTAGGGCAGTTAATACAGCAGAGGATTGCTCTGGCTGAGCCATCATAAGTCCTGTATATTCTCAAAGAGATTGCATGAATTGTTTTAGCTTGAGCCTGCCCAGGTTACTCATCTGGCCTGGCCCTTTTTCTCATATTACTGTCACTAAAATAGGTCCAGTTTTTCTGCTTTTCTGAGGCCCACATCATATTCCATTTGCCAGGAACTGCAATTTTCAATCTGGATTCATTCCAGTTGAATTAATCAGAATCACAAGGCAACCACATGCATTGGTTCCACAAAGCAAATCTTCTGAAAAGATCCTCTCTTTGTTTTACCCTCATGAAAACTGGGTATGTTCTTTCTTTTCCTGCCTTTTATCTTCTTGATCTTCTGCAAGTCTCATAAAAGGCAAAATGGACATACCAGCATAAAGTTTCAGAGTAGAATCTCTGGATTCTGGTGGTAGTCTGAGTTCTGACTCTACCAGTTTTTAAAATCTGAGTGATCTATTTTATTTTTCTCAGTTCCTTTTCTTGTCTGCACAATTAGAGTCATAAACATACTGATTTTACTGAGCTGAAGTATTTTTGAACACTGCTTCACTAAGTTATGTGAAATATTTAACATGATTTTTGGAGCATAATGAGATCCACAGATGTTAAGTTACAGGCTTTTATTTTTCATTTTGACCATAGGGTTTACAGAATGTTAGCACTGGAACAGTCTTCACACATTGTCTAATTTGACTCATCACTTTAGAGATGAGGAAACACATATGTACAGAGTGCTGTGAGCAATACTTTGCTTAAAATGTCCTATTTTTGAAAATTTAAATGAAAAGTCCCCCAGCCTTCAGGTGGTGAGGTTAAACACGCACACATACACATACCTACAAATACACACACTTTATTTTAAAGACATTTTAAATGAAAAGATGTTGATATTATATTGTTTAGTGAATAAGTTGGTCATTAATTTTCACTGTGAACAAAGACGTCTAAGACTAAAGAACTACTTTGCAGGAAAATTGGGTGAGGGAAACCAATCTAAACACATTTCCGTACAAGTGATTTTACACTTGACAAAACTAGAATAATAAAAGAGTAATTAAGAGTCAATATCATGACAAATAAAATGAATAACCACAGCATACACTGTAAGGTTTTAATGATTAAAAACCTAAGCAAATTAGTTTACATTTACTTGACATAACAATTGCTAAGTGTTTGTGTCAACCATTCTGTGCATTTGCTGAGTCATATAATGCCAGCATGTCTTCTGTAGGTAATAAATTTAGGGGTTAGTCAGCAATTGCTCTAAAGAAACAAGTTCAGAAGGCCTGTTGACCTGAGTTATCTGCTATTTCCAGAAAATGTCTGCCTTTGGATTGAATAATGAATCCAATACTTTTGTAGTTTTATTTGGTGTGAGGGAGGAAAGGGAGAGATGATATCAAGGGAAAGGTAAATAGAGGTCCTGGAAAATTTTAAGATGTATGTATTTTTGAAAAATTAAAATACGGGTGGAATTTACAATAGTAAATAGATAAGTAATGCAGGATATTTTCAAGTGATTTCCCATTTAAAATAAAAACCTTTTTTTATTCCTTTTAGCGGCCTTTGTCTCTGGGAGCTGATATTTGTATGTATTCAGCAACAAAATACATGAATGGTAAGACATGCATAGTCTACACTTCATTCTTTTCCATGGATAGATGATAACAGCATAGGCTTTATCCTTTTATCCTTTTCCTTCTACTATTATACAGATTTTCTCTGACGTAGGTAGAAAGTTAGAGAATCATCCTTTGATTAAATATAGGACTTCATTTATAGCAGACAAAACTATGCTCATGATACATCAGCAAAGGATTAAAATTTCCTGTAAAAGATTTTATCCTGCTGACAGCTTACAAAGAAACACATATTTTATAGGATTTTAATTTTATTGTTTTAGATATAGCCTTTGCTACTATCAAATTGAGCAAATTGTATTTAAACTTATTCTATAAGGTTTTTTCCCAGAGATTTTTTTCAATTTGAAAGTCTAATTTTAGAAATTATAAGCTGAGGGATAATGTTTATACATTGTTTTTTAACTTAAAGCTTTTTGGTTTTGTTTTTAGGCCACAGTGATGTTGTAATGGGCTTAGTGTCGCTGAATTCTGAGAGCCTTCATAATAGGCTCCGTTTCTTGCAAAATTGTAAGTATTAAAAAGCCTGAATTTCCCCTTGTGCTCTCAAAGTGACTACATTTGATATTGTATTTCCACTAAGTGTTGTGAAGTGATAGCATTCCACTAATTTACAAAGAAATGGGGAATAGAAGGAAAATTCTGATTTTTTTAGAGGAAAGAAAAAATTGGGTTATAAAAATACTATTTATTATAGCATAAAAGAGCTTTACAGCGTGGCCAAGGGATGTTTTCTTATTTTTCAAATCCATGTCAATTTTGATCACAATTTGTTAAAGCCCAAGTGAATTTTTAGTTTTAAGACAATGGATTTTTTTTTAAACATTTGGAATGATGGCTTTCTTATACTATACCTTTTATATCTTGAATGATATCTAATTTTAAATGGCAGTTAAGATATAAACTTGTATTTTTCAACAGATATCTAAATATCTGTTTTCTGTTTAGATTGTTTACTATCTCAGGTGTCCATAAGGGTTTATTGAAAAATACTTGATTTTAACCAATGTGATTTGACAGAGATCAGTATAATTAGGAATAAAAATCCCCTTCTAGGGAATAAATGTTAGAGCAACAAAAGGGGGCACTGAGGAAGGAAACCAGAATTTATTGTGTGCTCAATTCTTTTCATTTATAAAAAAGAAAGAATGAGGCATATATCCTGGAGACCTGGGAAACCAAGGGCTGCCTTAGACAGAAGCTATATATTAGTAGAATGTTGGTAGAACACCCAGGAATAATAGAAGCTGAACTGCTATTTTTTCTGTGTGTTTTAATACTCTTTCAAAGAAATACAAGATTAAGCTATGTGCAGTGTGTCCTTTTATTAAAATCATGGAAAGGACTATTGATGCTCATATTTGAAAAATTTATGTGACTGTGTTTGTACTTTGTTTTTAGGATATTCATTTCCCTTCTCATTTTAAAGCCCATTTCTCTAAGCATGTTTTATGCCTCATTCTCATGCATCTTATTTGATATATTAATTTTTCCCACTAAAACTCAAATATTGGGCTTTGTTGTTAGCTTCCCATAGTCACTGTGGTGAAAAAGAGCGGTGAGAGGCTTTTCTGGGTCCGTCTTCACCTTCAGACTAACACAGGACATACTCGTTTTGCAGCTCTTGGAGCAGTCCCATCTCCTATTGACTGTTACCTCTGCAATCGAGGTCTGAAGACTCTACAAGTCCGCATGGAGAAGCATTTTGAAAATGGAATGGCCGTTGCTCAGTTTTTGGAGTCGAATCCTCGGGTGGAAAAGGTTATTTATCCTGGTATGTTAATCTGCTTTCTAAGCACATGTGGTTACTCTAGGATTTTACCTGTTATCCCTTGCATTCTGTTTATGTAACATTTGTAAGTTAGGTGCTTTCATGTATTTTTGTTGTTGTTGTTGTTGTTGTCCGCTTATCATTGAGTGCTACTGTATGTGGGTCTGATGGTAAAGAAGATAGATGTGCTCTTTAGCCTAGAGTTGTCTAATAGTCTAGTGGATGCTTGGACTCTGCTTGAAGAGTTGGACCCAACTTAGTGATTGAACAACAACATTCCAGGATTGCAACCTTGTACTTTCCAGTTGATTTGCTTATAATCTTATCAATCTGCTGTTCTGTACTAGCTCTAACCTTTATCTGATATACATTGAGACTTCATACTTACCAAGTTAAAACTTGATACCAAAATTCCCCTGAAATTCTCTTACCTTTTTTGGAATTCCTTCACTTCTCACAAATCTATAAGTGCTAATGTGAATTAGCAGACTTACATGTTACTCTTTGAATTTATTTTAGCAGACTTTTATATTGTGATGGCCATAAGTAAATAGTTATTTTAAACCCTTTTGAGGTGTGCATTCATAGAGTCTTGGGTGTAAAGGAGAATTATGCTTGATCCCTGCCTTTAAGGCATTTAGGTAAGCCAAGACAGAAATACAAATGAGACTGAACGCCCTAATATGTACACTAGGTAAAGAGCTGTTGACTGGTGTGTATTTTGAATGGAGAGAGGGAGAAAAGTTTTGGACTGTGCCCTGAGGAAATGGGTTAGGATTTGTTAAAAAGGCCTGGACAAGGCAATTCAGATTTCTTCAATAAATGTTTATCAATTGCAAGCCATGGGCCAGGCTTTGTACTGGGATCTGGGATCCAATTATTAACAAAGGAAGTAGCTTTCTCTTCATGGAGTTAGCCTGATATATAAGATAGATATTAAGCAAGAAATTACAAGGATATAATTAACAGAGGGAAGGGGGCAGTGAGTGGGAGAATGTTCCAGGCTAAAGGGATAGCATGTGCAAAAGTTCCAAGATAAAAGAAGAGTGCAGTGCCACTGGTGTAAAGAAAGCTGGCATGGCTAGGGTGAGGAGGGACTAGAAAAGATAGGTCAAAATAATGGCAGTTTGGTTTTCCCTTGTGGCTCAGCTGGTAAAGAATCTGCCTGCAATGCAGGAGACCTGGGTTCGATCTCTGGGTTGGGAAGATCCCCTGGAGAAGGCAAAGGCTACCCACTCCAGTATTCTGGCTTGGAGAATTCCATGGACTGTATAGTCCATGGAGTTGCAAAGAGCTGGACATGACTGAACCACTTTCACAACATAGACAGGGCCCAGAACAAGAGGTCAGATGTGAACATGGCATAAAGCCTGTTATTAGCCTTATTTGCAGTTGACTTAAATGAAGTGATTTTTTGTTGTTGTTGACCTGAAATTACATGTTTGACTCTGAAATAAGACATTCATTATACTTTATGACTACAGGGTTGCCTTCTCATCCTCAGCATGAGCTGGCCAAGCGTCAGTGTACAGGTTGCCCTGGGATGATCACCTTTTATATCAAGGGCTCTCTTCAACATGCTGAAACTTTCCTCAAGAACCTAAAGGTAACTTTACAAATTCATTTTTCAATTTATAGACGTTAAGGCCTTCTTGTAGCATTATGATCTTCATTATTTCTCACTTCCACCCAACTCAGATTAATGTGTTTGTATTTGCAGGTCACACCCACAAACCTCTTTGCCATGAAATGCACTGGGTTAGAAAATCACTTGAAGCGAGAGTGATGTGATAGCAGATAGAACATGTTCATTTTCTTAACTCTGCAGAGGCTTTCATCCATTTGAGAGAGACAGAATGTTCTAAGCCATTTATTTTTAAATTTATAGTGAACTAACTGCCTTTTCAAATGAAATATTATGAAAAACCTCAGTACTGTGTCAATGCACTGCTGAAAAACTGTACAGAAATCCAGCCTAGGAATGACTTCCCGAACCCTGTACCTCTTAGTCTGTGTCTGCCTGGAGTGAGGGAAAGGCGGCCTTTGTCTAAAGTTCACAGAGGTAGGAGTCTCTCCAGAGCCCTGGGAGAGAGGCCTGTGTAACTCCATGCTGTGGGCTAACTTTGAGCGCATGCAGTCATGTATTTAAGACTCTGAGTTTTAAATGCTACAAATCTAAAGAAAAGAAAAGGATGCTGCCAGATTAGTCAAAGTCTTCCTGGTTCTAAAATTTGTCCGCTTCTAAAATGAGAAATATAGTAGTGTACATTTAATTGCATACAGCTGTGAAAGTAACTTTTAACATGTTTGTAAAATTCTGTAACACACAGTAACACCAAATGCAACTACTGAGTTTTTTTCCCTTCTACTCCAGGATGGGGTTAAATGGATATATTTATTGGATAAATGGTACATATTAATGAGTAAGTTTGTATAACTTAATAGATATTAAGAGATTTTTATATAAAGGGTAACCACAAAATTGGGTCTCAAATGTAATAATTCTGAGGTTTGAGAGCCCATGTTAAGGTTTACTTTTGTATGAGGTCAAATGAGGAAGATATAGAAGATTCACTTTGATCAACTTTTAATGTTTTAAAAGTTAACACACAGTGTGTCTAATTGGTGAGATCAATTGTTAATGACTTCATTGTGATGGATTTTATTTTCATTTTTTCTCCAAGTTTTTATCCAGTTTGTAGTTTTTGTAATAATTATTTTGTAGTAATTATTCATAATTGCCACAATTTTCCATGTCGCATTGCAGGGTCATTGTATTAAAAACATTTATTTTTAGGATTTTTTTTTTAATATTTTTATTTTTTAGTGGACAATCTATATCTATATCTATATATATATATATATTTTTTTTTTTGCCATAGTTATTTACTCTGGCTGAGAGCTTGGGAGGATACGAAAGTCTTGCTGAGCTTCCGTAAGTATATTTCTGTTTTTCTCAGTATTTTAAATTTAATTTCAGCTGTAATGATTGTTTGAGAAAGGAGTAGGATAAAATCAGTGATTGTTCAAGTTATTTAGCAATAACGGCAGCATGGCATTGTCCAGTTGGAATGGACTCTTAACTCAAGAGAATGGAGACCCTGTTAAAAATCTACTGGGATCAGCAAGCTGTGTTTTCCCAAGTTTTGTTTTTTCCCTGTTTGCCTGAAGAAGATTTCAGCAGTGGTTCTCTGACCTCTGAACCAGGGCAATTATTCTACCCGATTCTGTCCTAGAAGGGAGGTTGAAGACTGAACTGGAAGGGCTGATTTCAAAGCTCCCAGAGAATGGGTTTCTGATAAAATACCTCCACATTCTTGTCAGAGGAGAGCCCTACTAGTTGCCATCAGGTCCATTTATTTTCTTTTATCTGGGATAAAAGGCTGTGTGAGATAAACCTGCAAATCTAACTTAGTATTCCTAGCCCTTCATTATCTAACCTAGCTAATTCATCTAATTTTATCAAAGCACCAGAGGATATTAGAACACAGAAACCTTAAGATCAGGGAGTCCAGAAACTTATATTACAGACGAAACAAAGATTCAGAAAGTTTTGCTGATTGATCAAATGTCACACAGAAATATGTTAGCAACTTCACTCTTGAGGCTTTGCATCAAAAACAGTGAGCAGGGAGGTAAGTTTCTGTGACCATATATTATAATTATTACACGGATAAATCAATATCATTTGCTATTAATTTTCAGCTGTATTAGATGCATGGTATATTTCTATGTTTTAATTTTCATCAACATTTCTGAAATAACTATGTGTTGAGGAATGTCAGGGATTAGGTATGTAGGCACGTTTCCTCTCCTGTTATAGTAGTTTACAGTTCATGGCAAGAGTTAGGCGATTTCCTATTCTTAAAAAGATGATGCCCAAATAATGATTCAAACAATTAAGACAGAGAAGTTTTTGTTAGTCTTTCAGGAGGTTGCCTGCTAGTAAGTCTGGATGCACAAGAGGGCACACTCAGCATATGAAATTGGTTATTTTTCATAGTAATACAGTGTGTATTAGTTTAAGACACTCTTAAAAGTGGACCTCACCTGACTTATTTAGGGATTTGGTTTAAAGTTGCTTGGCCATCGGGCACTCCAGCTAGGCTGTAACCCCAATGCCAGTGGAAGAATAAATTTACGTCAGAGCTTGTCTGTTCTGTCCTCCTCATTCCGAGTCTCCCAACAACGCTGCAACCAGTGCAGCATTGCAATCAGCGAGAGAGAAGCAGAGCCAGTGGGTACTGGGTCAGTCTCTCAGCCTAACAACATGTGTTAGCTCAGTGGCCTTAGAAAACTCACTTATCCACTCTCCATTTCAGTTTCCTTGGTTGTAAAATGTCGATAACACTGTACCAGATGAGGAAATTGACTTGAGGACTGGTAACTTACAAGTCCAACACAGCCAGTATGCGGAGGGGCTGAGATTCATATACCCAAGTCTTTTGCTCCCAGAGGCCTACATTCTTGTTTCTGAGTATTCACTCTCTTTCAGGGAATTAAAAACCTAAAAAGGAAGAAATTTTTAAGGAGGACATTTTCCTGTAAAACTTCATTAGTGATAGAAGAGGATATTCATTTACTATGAGCATCACTTCATTAGAGTCATAAAAGAGGTTATTCATTTAATATTCATTTACTAAGATTTTCCTTCCATGGGCCTGAAGTGGGTAGGAGAAAGTAGTTCCTTCTGCTGGATGTGGGAAGGGAGGGTTGGGTGTGGGGGCAGTGTACTCAAGTGCTCAATAAGACTGTAAGCCTTTCCTCCAAGATGCCTCAGCCCACAGAGGTTCAGCCTCCACTGAATTCCAGCAACCCTTGTTGTCCATACTTGTTTAACATTCACCGTAGACTGTTCTGTGAATTGTCATAGTCTTTAGCTTCTGCCTTGTTACCTGGAGTAAAAATAATCTCTCCTTCTTGGTTTCCCAGCTCTTACTGTAGTGCCTGACCCAGAGTAGGTACTCTACCCTTACACAGACTGATGTTGACAGTAAGTTACTAGATGGTTTTAAACATCCTCTGAGGCCTCTGTGTCATGAATTATGAGTTGAAATTAATTCCTAGTGCTTAGCGATTGCTACTAGCAATCCTAGGTTGTCTTTTCCCTGCTCTGCCTCAGAAGGTCCAATTCTGGACTGATCCTTTGATCCAAACAGAATTAATTCTGACCAGCTGTTGGTCCAAGAGGCCTCTTATAAGTACAGCTGGATGGTCATGAGGTATTGACTTCTGGCCAAGGCCTTATTCAGGTAGGTGTTAAAATTTACACACTGAAAGCTATGTCTTTCCCTCCTGTATGCGAGCACCTGACTGGCACTTTCAGTTTCTGATTGAGTATACCTCACTGATGGTATAAAAACAGCAAAAGATTGTGGTTTTCATTTAAAAGCATGACTGGAAAAGATAATTTTCACAATTCCTTAATCTTTTGTTTACAAAACATTACAGGTATATGTATGAAGGATTTGATATTTAGAATAGAAAAAAATTGAAAATAATTGCAATTAATGAGACAGAAACATGCCTTCACTGCTACAATATAGTGATCAGAAATTTGCTCACTCTTTCTTCCAGGGCAATTATGACCCATGCATCAGTGCCTAAGAGCGACAGAGAAGTCCTTGGCATTAGTGACACACTTATTCGACTCTCAGTGGGCCTAGAGGATAAACAAGACCTACTGGATGATCTAGATCAAGCTTTGAAGGCAGCTGTAAGTTTTGTTTTAGTATGTGTGTGCTTGTGTGTGCATGTGTGTGTGTGCATGCGTGTGTGTGCATGTGTGTGTGTGCTTAATCTTGAGGGTGGGGGGGAAGTCACTATGTTTATAGAGTGGCCTCACTGTTCTCTGTAAAGGTTTTTTTCTTCTCTTGTTACAATAGCATGTATAAATGTGCGGGGAACTCAGTCCAAAGTGCAGATTTAAAAGAACGTAGTCATCAGAAAAGAAGTCTTGGAGGAGGTGAAGTCTTTGCCTGGAGGTTTAATAACGTATTTTTCTTGTGTACCATTAATACAGCACCCTCCAAATGCAAGTTCCAACTAGCATCCCAGAACTGCTGTTGGTGACTGCTTCCTTGGACGATCAAATATGAATAATTGAATGGACCATTAATGAGCCTCCACAGAATTTTCAAATGAAAATTTTAAGGCACCTTGTTACCTTTCACAACTGTAATCTTCCTGGGATCATCCCTGTTAAAAAATTTCCTCTTTCCCTTATTGTAACTGACAGGTCAATTCTGTTCAGATCTTTTTATTAATTTTGATATACATGTGCCTCTGAAGGAGGTGAGATTTGTGATGCTATTGGGGATTGTATTCTTTTTTCAAGTTTAAGATTTATATTGATCATGTTTATGATATAATGGTAATTCATTTTTGATGTTTTCTGAGGAATTTAAATTATTGAATAAATGTTCTTAAGCCAAGTGTGATTTTTGTATTGTTGAAAATAGCACTCAAAGCAATGGTTTACACTTAATTATCATAAGCCAAAAATCAAATATCTGAAAAGTCTGTGAAGTTCTACTGACTTAAGGTTGTACTTATTATTTTTTTAAGAATAAATCTAATTACCACATGCATCCCATTGTGATATTTCTATATTATATGGCATTAAATTATATTTCTGGGCCCTTTTAATTCCCAACTCTTAGAGATCTCAGCCACTGAATTTATGTTTAATTGTGTAACAATCATGCTCAAATCTTAGTGTTTGCAGATTAGTTTTAAAAAATTTGTATATGGCAGGTCAAAAGCCACGTTTATAGAGAAATATTACCCTTTTCTGGAAATTTTATCTGAAATAGTTTATTTGTTGAGGCTAAAATAAGAAATAATTAAAATCATTCATAGTTAGGTGCATCATCAGGATGTTACTGTCAATAAGTCATAAGTCAGATAATTGGATTTTTAAAATTTTTTGTACTAAAGCCTTTCAGTCATGTTTGCTATCACCATTTGTTTCAGTAAAAAAACAAACAAACAACTTATCATTGAGACTTCCCTGGCAGTCCAGTGATTAAGATTCCACGCTTTCATTGCAGGGGCCATGAGAGTTCGATCCCTGGTTAGGGAACTGAGATTCTCACATGCCACAGAGCATAGTAAAAAAAAAAAAAAAAAAATCCTGTTATTGAATCTGGAAATTCTGTCTCTGTAGGTAGCAGAATTTTGAGGCTGGTTATATCCATTTGTGGTTTCTGAAAGATTAACTTCTTTCTATTTCATTACCTTATGGCTGTGGGGATAAACAAATGACCATTTGAATGAGAAAAGCAAAGACTCTTTATTCTAAGCTTGCAAGGGAGTCCGTTACTGTCACTTGTTTTTTAGCAAACTCAAAGGAAGGCAGAGCATAGAAATTGTAGAAAGGTTAATACCTGTCAATGTGGATAAGAAACAAATTTTATATTTAAAACTTTTGAATGAATAACATTAAATCACTGTTATAAATATTAAAAAAAAAAAAGGCTAAGAAAAACAAAGGCAGACAGAAGAATGGAAAAGCTTTGTGGTGTAAAGAGAGAAGGCTTCACCTGTGCCCTGATTAGAGGCTACTGGCCTAGGAAAGCTTGGGCTGGTTGATTTAATGTGGGCATCCTGTTTGATTCGGTGGTGGTGGCGGTTTAGTTGCTAAATGCTGTCCAACTCTTGAGACCGCATGAACTGTAGCTCCCCCAGCCTGCTCTGTCCATGGGATTTCCCAGGCAAGAAGGGAGAGCATATTTGACTTCCTAGGATTAGTCCTCAGTTAAAAGCAGGGACAAAAATTAGGGAAGCAATCAGTTATTAATCAAGTCCTAACCATTTGGGGCTGATTATTACAGAAGGAATTGTTTAGCTTCCTGATGTCACTCAAGATAGCAACCAGATTTCCTATAAATCTGATTTATAGCAGCTGGCTTTCTAGGTTGTTTATTGTAGAAAAGGAGTTGGTTTCTGAGGGGATTGCTGCAGATGGTAGGTCAAAGTTCTGTTTTTATATATGGTCTATCCTTTGCCCATTTGTATATTCAGTCCTGTGGAGTTTCTGATGAGCAATAAGTAACTACCATTTTATTAAAGTTCTCCAGAGAAACAGAACCAACAGTGTGTGTAATGTGTGTGTGTGTGTGTGCACATGCATATGTATAGAGAGAGATTTAGAGAGATTTATCTCAAGAAATTTGATCATGTAATGGTGGGGTATGGTAAGTCTGAAATGTGTGTGGGGGAGGCTGGAGATTCATCTAAGAGTTGTTGCCATCTCGAGTTCAAAGTCTGCAGGGCAGGCCAGCAAGTTAGAATCTCAGGCAAGGTTTCTGTGTTGCTGGTCTTGAAGCAGAATTGCTNTGGTGGGGTATGGTAAGTCTGAAATGTGTGTGGGGGAGGCTGGAGATTCATCTAAGAGTTGTTGCCATCTCGAGTTCAAAGTCTGCAGGGCAGGCCAGCAAGTTAGAATCTCAGGCAAGGTTTCTGTGTTGCTGGTCTTGAAGCAGAATTGCTTAGCCTTTGTCTGATAGAGTCAGGGCTACCCACATTACAGAGACTAGTTTCCTTTACTCAAAGGCTACTGATTTAAGTGTTAATCACTAAAGAAATATCTTCACAGCACCATCTGGATGAGTATTTATTTGACCGAACAGTGGGCATTATAGCTCAAACAAATTGATGTATAGAATTAACTGTCAAAACCGTGTTCTAGGCACCGTCCCTTACTGCCCGAGAAGGCACCGTTATATTTATTGGGGTTTAAGAAGCTTCTCTACACTTTTGGTTATCTCCAAGTATGTCTCCATTAGCACAATTCACATTGAGATGATGACTCAGTGTTTAAACACTGCACCCCCCTTCATAGTACTCAGACAGCCACATACTGGTCAGGAAGGATGAGGTCAGGCTTCTAGGACACAAATATTCGGAGTTGCTTTATAAGGCACGTTAGTCAAAATTCAATCCTGCCTCATACATTTTCATTAGATTTTTAGTGAATTCTGTTATACATAAGGATCATAACTGCTACTGCTGCTAAGTCACTTCAGTCGTGCCTGACTCTGTGTGACCCCATAGACGGCAGCCCACCAGGCTCCCCCGTCCCTGGGGTTCTCCAGGCAAGAACACTGGAGTGGGTTACCATTTCCTTCTCCAATGCATGAAAGGGAAAAGGGAAAGTGAAGTCGCTCAATCGTGTCCGACTCTTAGCGACCCCATGGACTGCAGCTTACCAGATTTCTCTGTCCATGGGATTTTCCAGGCAAGAGTACTGGAGTGGGTTGCCAGTGCCTTCTCCAAGGATCATAAAGTGGTCCATTATTTTGGAATATTGTGCCAAAGATGGCCAGTTCTGAGATGTGAGGGGTAAATAAGAGAGTAATGCAATCTGGCATTAAAAAAAAAAAAAAAAAAAAGTAAGACATTCCTTTTAGCAACAGCATAGCTGAGCCAGAAAACAGTTGGGAACTACAAACAGATTTTACACAAAGATAGAAATCTCACACCTTGTGTTTTTGTAAAGTAAAAATAATACAATCAATTACTCAGGTGAACCTAAAGAAAGTTTCAGGGAAAAGCAATAAAGCTTGTAGTGCACTTTAGAAATGCATGAAAGAAATGCAAATGCTTCATAAGAAAGCTCTCTTAGGAGGCCAGTATCAAAAGAAATAAGAAATATGGCAAACATGATTAAACCAAAGTCATCAAGGGGTAAGAAAAGTCTTATTATTAAAAATAGGAAAACTTCTCTTAGTAATTATCCAAAGATAAGTAAATAGTTAAAAAAGAATTCTCATCTCCACAACTAAAACCCTGATTCCACTTGGTTCATAATACAGCTACAAACTTTGAAAAAAATTATGCAATGTAATTGCTTTAGGATAGAAATTGAAGATTTGTTGAAGAATAGATTGTGGTATTTCTTTTTTTAATAACCACACTTGATTAAATGTTGACATGGCTCACAAAATTAATTTAAATTTGTTCCCATGAGAATGGACAGATACTGCAAATATTCCTATCTTTCGAGTAGTATGCCTTTGATAGAACACATACAGCACAGCACTGGGGAATGAGAGATTTAATTTTTTTATAATAAAATTTTGTTTTAGACTTTGCTGGGTCTTCCTTGCTGTATGGGCTCTTCTCTAGTTGTGGCTAGTGGGGGCTACTCTCTAGATGCGATGCTTGGGCTTCTCACTGCGGTGGCTTCCTTTGTGGAGCACAGGCTCTAGGGCACTCGGGCTTCAATAGCTGTGCACGTGAGCTCAGTAGTTGCGGTTCTCTGGCCCTAGAGCACAGGCTCAAAAGTTGTGGCACATGAGCCTAATTCCCCTGCGGCATGTAGAATCCTCCCGGAGCAGGGAACAGACCTGTATCCCCTGCGTTGGCAGGCGAACTCTTAACCACTGTACCACCGCAGAAGTCCTTAATTTATTTTGAATAAGAGTTTGGCAAAGTCTTGCCTTGGCCAGCTCTTCAAGGGACATTCTCTGAAATAAATGCCCTGTAGATGTGGGTTTGGAATTGTATAGTCCTGTACTAATCAGTCATTAGTTGTGGTCCGGAGATGGGAAGGGGCAGGGAAGTTGATGGGGGGCGATGGTGGGTGTTGGGTAACTACCCTATGTGGCTCTACCCCACAGAGGGCAATTCTATAGACAAGGGTGGATAGGCCTGGTACTCTAACACCCACTGCAAGTAACATCATGCCTCGTCCATTTACATTTTTGATAGTGAAAAGTTGCTCAGTCGTGTCCGACTCTTTGCAACCTCATGGACTGTAGCCCACCAGGCTCCTCTGTCCATGGGATTCTCCAGGCAAGAATCCTGGAGTGGGTTGCCATTTCCTTCTCCAGGGGATCTTCCCGACCCAGGGATTGAACCCAGGTCTCCCACATTAGAGGCAGACGCTTTAACCTCTGAGCCACCAGGGAAGCCCAGTTAATCAATAACCAAACTATAATATGATTTAAAAAGAGTTTTATTTGAGCCAAATTGAGGACTATAGCCTCAGAGACAGCCTCTTAGGTAAGTCTGAGGAATTGCTCCATACATAGAAGCATGGTTTTCACACAGCTTTATACCTTGTCACAACAAAGAGCATCAAACAAGTCAGCGATACATTCCTTCAATATTTCCAAAAAACAAACAAACAAGCAAATAAACAGATCAGCATGTGCCCAGTGAGTCAGTATGACCTTGACACCTGGGGAAAGGGTCTCATCATTGAAGGAGTACCAGCACTGGTTTCCCAGGACTGGAGGGATTTACTCTTTATTTTTAACGGGGCCATTCTTCACTTATGGTCAATATCTTTTCTTTAATGACTAAAGCAGATGTATAACATATGTTTTATATATATTATATATAGGCCATACATAGGCTTTTTTAGTTAATATAAAATTCAAGTTAAATCATATAGAAGCCAGAATGACTTCCCTGCAACTCAATATTTTAAATTTTCTTCCGTTAATATCTAACAACCTCCAAGTTAAGTTGTTGTTGTTTAGTTGCTCACTCGTGTCTGATTCTTTTGAGACCCATGGACTGTAGCCCGCCAGGCTCCTCTGTCCATGGGGTTTCTCAAGCAAGAATAGTGGAGTGGGTTGCCATTTCCTCCTCCAGGGGATCTCCTTGACCCATAGATCGAATCATTGATTCCTGCACTGGCAGGTGGATTCTTTACCACTGAGCTACCTGGGAAGCCTGCCATAGCTATAATGTGATTATTACACTATGATGAAATTGTTGCCTGACTTCTTTCCTTACTTTCTTCCTCCTTCCTTCTACAATATTTTTTCTTTTGTGAAAGATGATTTTTTTTCTAATGAATTTAGGGTTTTAGAGGGAAAAGGATATTTTTAAAAACAGGCTTCCATAACAGAAAAGTAAAAAGTAGACTTTCTGAGTTCAAAACCAAGGTCAGGGGTTTAACGAGCTATTTTACTTTGATTTGAACAACTTATTTAAACACTCTAAGATTCAATATTTGTCTTCATCAGTACAATGGAGATTAGTAGTAATGTTTGCTTCATAGAGTTGTTATGAGAATGAGGTTAAATAATGCTTGTAAAACACACATATAGTAGGTGCTCAGGAATTGTTAGCTATCCCTTTGGCTCAGTAATAACCATTGTAAAATTTCTGGGTGTATGCCTTTGGGTTCTTTCTCTAAGTTAGTGTTTTGAATATTGGAATAATGGCAGATAAAAACTAACCACCTAACTCCTGTTGTGGTTTAGATGTATAAACTTTGCTGTTGTTACTAAGTAACAGACTTGTTATCCTGGTTGTAAGATGGAGGGGGTGTAGTTTTCATTTCAGCTTAGCCACAGCCTGCTTCAACCAACTAGCGTGATAATTTTTTGTTTTTGTCTTTGTTTTTAAAATTTAATATTGCAGAAATGCCAGGGGATCTGGTTCACCCATATGTGATAGCTAATACAAATGATAACATAATATTATGAAAATATAAAGTAAGCCTAGAAGTTTAACCATCACCAAATGGCAACAATGATTATTGTAATGTCGTAGAAAAGTTTGAAATTGTTCTTGTTTTAAAAGAGCCAAGAAAAAAAATTAACTGTTACAAATTTTCCATGTTGGATGAATTTATAGCATGATGTTTCAAAAATATTTAATGCCAGGTATCCTTTTGTGGTTTTGATTCTCAGAAATGAAATAGTTTTTGTAAAAGGCAAAATAACCAAAATTGTAAAGAGTGATTTTGTTAAGCAATTGGAGTGACCACTTCTTGGTTTTGACTACCTGGCATTCATCTATTAAAAACTTCTTTAGGCAATATATATCCTGTGGAAAGCTTCCCTGTCCCCATGATTGATAACTGGTTTAGTGAGGAGTTCTAGCAGAGAGCACAGACTAATTTAAACCAATGCACACATCTGGTCTGCTGCCCACAGTGATGGTTCCAGATGAACACTTGATCTAAGGAAGATGACTTAGAATGGATCTTAGAACCTTTATGGGAATTATCAGAAAAGATGCACGCTCATTCCCTTGTGACTTGAACCTGGATGTGTGTAATGTGGAGCTGCTGTAGCTCATCTCACCACCTTGAGGGGAACACCTATCTGAGAATGAAACCCCCTGGAGAAGGCATCTCTGAGAGATGGACAGAAACTGGGCCATGGCAATATTTTTGAAATGTGGATCCAGTTATCCTAGAAGCTAGGCCTATGCTTGTACATATAAGTCACAGGAGTCCAGCCCTTTCTTTTCCTCCTCCACTCCTTCTTCCTCCCTCCCACCTTCCTCTTCTTCCTCCCCCTCCCTTTTTTGGATTAAGCCAGCTTCCCTTTCATTGTCTTCTTTCTGCTACTCTTCTTAGCTGAAAGAGTCCCATCTGATATTGAAATGAAGGAAATTTACTTATAATGGGTAATGTGAGTCTTACCTATCCTCACATCTTTATTTTTACATGTTGTACGTAGTGATATTACCATATTTACAGGTTACAGATTTGATATGGTATGAGTGTTCTCCAAAGAAAGCAATATGTATGTGTGCATATGTGTGTATGGCCCAGGGAAAGTCAGTGTTGCCATTCAACTCAAAGGCCATCTGCTGGCTAATCTTTCTTTTTTGGAGGAGATCAGTTATTTGTTCTATTCAGGCCTTCAACTGTTTGGATGAGGCCCACCCCATGTGCATTATAAAGAGTAATCTGATTTACTCAGAGCACACCACTTTAAATGTCAATCTCCATAATATCCTCACATAAACATTCAGAATAATATTTGATCAAATATCTGGACACTGTGGCCCAGCCAAGTTAACACAAAATTGACTACCTCATGCGCATGTGCCAAGTCACTTCAGCTGTGTCTGACTCTTTGCGATCCTATGGGCTATAGCCTGCCAGGCTCCTCTGTCCATGGGATTCCCCAGGCAAGAATACTGGAGTGAGTTGCCTTGCCCTCCTCCAGGGGATCTTCCCAACCCAGGATCAAACCTGCATCTCCTGTCTCCTGCATTGCGAGCAGATTCTTTACCACTGAGCCACCAGGAAAGCCTTTAACCATCACAGATACCAAATGATAATACAGATACCTAATAATAATGATGACCGACATTTATTTAGCTCTTCATATGCAGCAGGTATCTGGCTAAGATTTTGACAAGCATTATTTCAATGAATTCTCATAACAATTGTTTGAGCAAGGTGCTGCTACTATCTCTTTTTTTTATGAGAAAATAACAGTAAAGGAAATTAAACATCAAAGAAAGTATTTAAGGTCATACAGCTAAGAGATACTGGAGCCAGGACATGAACTTGGCTTGTATGATTCTAAAGCCCATGCTTTTAACAGATAAGACATACTGCCCTTCAAGGCTACCAGTTTGTTTGCCACACTTTGGTCATTTTCAACAGAATACTCTAGCAGCATGTTGAGTAAAACAAAGTCCTTGACCTCAAAAATGTAGTAGGAGTACTGAGAGGTAGACAGTATGCTAAATTATGCACAGGGTGCTATATGTCCTGGAGGGCCAGGGAAAACTTCCTGGAAGAAAAGGAGTCCAAGTTGAATCCTGAGGTGTTAGCCAGATGGACGGAATTGGAAGACTATTTTATAGCACAGGTAGAACTCAGTTTTATCACTGGTCAGTATTGTGTGGTGGTAGTTTAGTTGCCAAGTCATGTCCAAATCTTGCAACCCCATGGACTGTAGCCCGCCAGGCTCCTCTGTCCATGGAATTCTTCAGGCAAGAATACTGGAGTGGGTTACCAATTCCTTTTCCAGGGGAATCTTCCCGACCCAGGGATTGAAACTGGGACTGCTGCATTGCAGACAGATTCTTTACTGACTAAGCTATGAAGGAAGCATTGGTCAATATTAGAGATAGAGCTAAAAAAAAATCTTTAAGATCTCTTCTATATAAGTTTTCTATTGCTGCTATAACAAACTACCACAAATGTAGCAGCTTGAACAGTACAAATTCATGATTTTACAGTTCTGAAGGTTAGAAGTCTGACATGAGTCTCATTGGACTAAAATTAAACTGTCATCAGCCAGACTGTGTTCCTTTCTGGAGGATCAAAGGAAGATCCATTTTCTTTCTCATTCAGGTTGTTGGGAGAATTCAGTCCTTGTAGCTGTAGGACTAAGGTCCTCATTTCTTTTCTGGTTGTCATCTGAGGGCTGTTCCTAGCTTCTTCACATTTGTTGTCTCACGGACCCTTTTCTCCATCTTCAAAGTCAGCAACAAGTAGGTTGAGTTCCTCTCATGCTTTGAATCTCTCCTTTTTGCATTTCACCTCTCTGACCCAGCGGGGAAAGATTCTCTGCTTTTAAGAACTCGTCTGATTAGATTGTCCTCACTTGGATAATCCAAGGTAATTTGCCATCTCAAGGCCCTTAACCTTAATCACATCTGCAAAGTTCCATTTACCATGTAAGATCACATATTCATGGGTTATGAGGTTTAAGACAGGGACATCTTGGGGCGGGGGAGTCATTATTCTACTTACCATGACCTTCCAATTTTAATGTTTTCTTATATTATGAGAATTAGTGATGAAATAAGAGAAAATTTATAGAGATAATGCCTTGGTTTCCAATTTTTAAAATAATCTACACCTGTAGATAAAAGTTCTTCCTGAGCAGGAGGGAGACGTCATGGTCTAGAGTAACCCTAGATACTTCTACACATTTGGAAGGTCCTCCTCGTTCTAGAAGTGTTCTAGAAGTCAAGAGCTTGGGGAGAGTTGAAGGATCTGACTAATTGGTGAGATGAGTATTTTATCTTTAGGTTCTTCTGGAAAGTTTTATGACTATTTATGTACTCTCTAGTCTGGCTTCTGGTCTTCAGGTTGCTGAGTTAAATGAATTATGTTTTAGACAGATTGACACTCACTAAAGTTGGGGTGATGGTCTACAACAGCGCTTCCTTTCTACTCTCAGGTCAAAGCCTAGTTAACTGGGTCTTTATATCTTCCTCAGACCTTGCTGGATTCCTCCTTACTCCTCAGACCTACAATAACCAGGACCAGTACTGAGCTGGATCTTGCCTGGTGGTAGCAAGGAGCAGTGCGGTTTAGACCAGTACCTACATTTTGGTGGAAGATAGCTAATCTGAACCAATGAACTTAACTCTTTAACCTAAAAGCCAGAGACCAGATTCCCAAATTCATGGAAGAAACAGAAACAGAACCTTTAGATCTAGACATCCCTCCACTGTCACACTCACTAATCTGCTAGAAAATGCATTATCAAAAAAATGAAAGGGAAGAATCGTGCCAAGCACAGTTTCAATACAGTTATTATGATCTATAATTATTTTAACTAGCAAGACCACACATTTTGTATTACTGTGAAATAGAATTCATAAATCACGTATTATCTCTAGAATATATCATACTTTTTTCAAATATAGAATAAATTTACAAGTATGGACTCTGGAACCACATGGCCTGAATTTGAATCCTGTTCTTACTTCTCATGAGGCTTTAGGCAAATTACCAATCTCCTCTTTGTTTTCTCATTTCTAAAACAGAGATAATAATAGCACCTACTTCTCTGGATTATTTTGAACAGTAACAGGTAGAATACTGTGAAGTGCTTAGCACAGTGCCTGACATATACTAAGCACTCCCTACATAGTAATAGTCATTACTGGATTTATATTGTTGCTTTAAAAAATTAAAATAAGAAATCATTATTGGACTTCCCTGATGGTCCAGTGGTTAAGAATCCCCCTGCTAATACAAAGGACACAGATTCGATCTCTGGGTTGGGAAGACTCCATATGTGGTAAGGCAATTAAGCCCATGTGCCACAACTACTGAAGCCCATGTGCCCTAGAGGTCAGGGTCTGCCACAAGAGAACCCATGGCAATGAGAAGCCTGTGCATTGCAATTAGAGAACTCCTGTATGCAGTAACCAAGACCCAGCACAGCCCAAAAAATAAATAAATAACTCAGTATTGAAAAAGCATAATTATTGTCTCCAAGGTATTGGAAAGAAATTGAAGGTGGTCACACAGCCAGTTATGGTGGATCCAAGACCAGAGCCCATTTCCTTTCTCCATCCTAATCCATGCTCTTGTTTCTGAACCTCAAAATAGCCTGTGTATGCACTGACATCAGGTGATTTTTTTTATTCCCAGTCTCAGAGAAAATCTATAGGAGAGAAGCATTTTCTTGTCTCTCCATACCCCAAATAAGCTATAACCAAATTTGACTGCATTTTTGCTTTGTTATTGCAAACGACACTTCAAAATCACTCTCTATTCTAATATGTCCTCACTTGGATAATCCAAGGTAATTTGCCATCTCAAGGCCCTTAACCTTAATCACATCTGCAAAGTTCCATTTACCATGTAAGATCACATATTCATGGGTTATGAGGTTTAAGACAGGGACATCTTGGGGCGGGGGAGTCATTATTCTACTTACCATGACCTTCCAATTTTAATGTTTTCTTATATTATGAGAATTAGTGATGAAATAAGAGAAAATTTATAGAGATAATGCCTTGGTTTCCAATTTTTAAAATAATCTACACCTGTAGATAAAAGTTCTTCCTGAGCAGGAGGGAGACGTCATGGTCTAGAGTAACCCTAGATACTTCTACACATTTGGAAGGTCCTCCTCGTTCTAGAAGTGTTCTAGAAGTCAAGAGCTTGGGGAGAGTTGAAGGATCTGACTAATTGGTGAGATGAGTATTTTATCTTTAGGTTCTTCTGGAAAGTTTTATGACTATTTATGTACTCTCTAGTCTGGCTTCTGGTCTTCAGGTTGCTGAGTTAAATGAATTATGTTTTAGACAGATTGACACTCACTAAAGTTGGGGTGATGGTCTACAACAGCGCTTCCTTTCTACTCTCAGGTCAAAGCCTAGTTAACTGGGTCTTTATATCTTCCTCAGACCTTGCTGGATTCCTCCTTACTCCTCAGACCTACAATAACCAGGACCAGTACTGAGCTGGATCTTGCCTGGTGGTAGCAAGGAGCAGTGCGGTTTAGACCAGTACCTACATTTTGGTGGAAGATAGCTAATCTGAACCAATGAACTTAACTCTTTAACCTAAAAGCCAGAGACCAGATTCCCAAATTCATGGAAGAAACAGATACAGAACCTTTAGATCTAGACATCCCTCCACTGTCACACTCACTAATCTGCTAGAAAATGCATTATTAAAAAAAATGAAAGGGAAGAATCGTGCCAAGCACAGTTTCAATACAGTTATTATGATCTATAATTATTTTAACTAGCAAGACCACACATTTTGTATTACTGTGAAATAGAATTCATAAATCACATATTATCTCTAGAATATCATACTTTTTTCAAATATAGAATAAATTTACAAGAATGGACTCTGGAACCACATGGCCTGAATTTGAATCCTGTTTTTACTTCTCATGAGGCTTTAGGCAAATTACCAATCTCCTCTTTGTTTTCTCATTTCTAAAACAGAGATAATAATAGCACCTACTTCTCTGGATTATTTTGAACAGTAACAGGTAGAATACTGTGAAGTGCTTAGCACAGTGCCTGACATATACTAAGCACTCCCTACATAGTAATAGTCATTACTGGATTTATATTGTTGCTTTAAAAAATTAAAATAAGAAATCATTATTGGACTTCCCTGATGGTCCAGTGGTTAAGAATCCCCCTGCTAATACAAAGGACACTGATTCGATCTCTGGGTTGGGAAGACTCCATATGTGGTAAGGCAATTAAGCCCATGCGCCACAACTACTGAAGCCCATGTGCCCTAGAGGTCGGGGTCTGCCACAAGAGAACCCATGGCAATGAGAAGCCTGTGCATTGCAATTAGAGAACGCCTGTATGCAGTAACCAAGACCCAGCACAGCCCCAAAAATAAATAAATAAATAACTCAGTATTGAAAAAGCATAATTATTGTCTCCAAGGTATTGGAAAGAAATTGAAGGTGGTCACACAGCCAGTTATGGTGGATCCAAGACCAGAGCCCATTTCCTTTCTCCATCCTAATCCATGCTCTTGTTTCTGAACCTCAAAATAGCCTGTGTATGCACTGACATCAGGTGATTTTTTTTATTCCCAGTCTCAGAGAAAATCTATAGGAGAGAAGCATTTTCTTGTCTCTCCATACCCCAAATAAGCTATAACCAAATTTGACTGCATTTTTGCTTTGTTATTGCAAACGACACTTCAAAATCACTCTCTCTTCTAATTTTTCATTTTTTCAAACTGGTAATGTTTTTAAAGTTGCCAGAAATTGTGACAATGTGTTTCCTTGTTCTTTGCTTCCCCTCCTGAAAAAAAGCTTATCATATAGATAATTTTTGGTAAATCTTCAAGAACATCTGGTCTGGTGTCCAGTGAAGTGAGAATCTCTCAGTTGTGTCTGATTCTTTGCAACCCCATAGACTATACAGTCCTTGGAATTCTCCAGGCCAGAATACTGGAGTGGGTAGCTATTCCTTTCTCCTGGGGATCTTTCCAACCCAGGAATCGAACTGGGGTCTCCTGCATTGCAGTGGATGCTACTGGCTGAGCTACCAGGGATGCCCAAAGCCTCATTAATAGTATTAGAAATAGTAAACTGCAATTGGCTCGTAAAGGATTGAGGGCACTCCCTAACCAAAGAGCCCCCAACTTCAGACAGAAGAACCCACTGATGAGATGTGTCTCACTGAAGTTCTCAGCAGATACATATAACAAGATTATATGATCAATAAGTTTGTTTCTAGATAAGTACATCCTCAGTTGCCAGGAGAGATTATTTAAGAAAACTTTGTCCCCCTTCTTCCTTCTCCCTTCTTTTAATTGTTCACCCAAATAGTTTATTTTATGGGATAATATTTGATATATAAAAGGGGAAAAATGAAGAACCTATGAAATAAAATATTCACAAAGTCTGCTGAGTTGATTTATAAAAAATAATTATCTCAAATGTTAATCCCCTTTGTACAAATTCTATAAAAATAAAATGTCAAAGAAGAGGATCTATAACTGCAAGGAAAGATATATATGCTGTATTTTCTTGACTTTTCCTTAATTTTTGATTTCATTTCCTTAACCCAAATTTGATCAATATTGTGGATATTTCTGTTTTATTTTCTACCCAGCATTAGTTCCACCTTCCCTGAATGACGCTTATCCTTCAGCAGGCTGGTTCAGGCTTGCTAACATGGCAGTGTCATTACTCTAGATGAGAATGGAAATGTGCAGCCTCTTGAGATATTCACCTTGAGCTTGCATGGCATTGCTTCTACTGCATTCTGTTGGCCCAAGCAAATCACAAGGCTAGTCCAGATTCAAGGAGTAGGGAAATAGACTCCATGTCTTTCTAGGAGAAGCTAAAAGTCACATTGTGAAGAGAACTTTCACTAGAAAGAGGTAAACCATTGGGGACCTTTTTGCAATAAATAACTCACAATCATGGAGGTAGTTGTCTGAGAATCCTCTGAGTCAGATATATCTTCCTCTGGAATCTACCAGGTGCCATCCTCTGGCATGGTAGTGCTTCTTAGATACACTGAAGAGGCAGAGCCAATAAATCTTTCTAACAGAGACAGGCTTAGCAGGTAAGTTCACAAAAGGAAACTCATATAGAGTGAATATGTAATTTAAATTCTGTTTACCAAAAAACACTTACTAGTATTAGGGATCATCAACAATGACTCTAGTACCATCTTCCTACATTCACTCCATCAATGGAGAAAAATATTGTAAAAAAATGATGATTGAGTGTGCATTCTCTATAAACCTAACAGAAAACAAATTCATTTTGCATTACCTAAAAAGATAATACTTAGATATTTAAACTAACAAAAGAAAGATTGTTCGTAATTTCTTCACCTCTAATTTCAAATAATACCCTGCTTACATGGGTATCATGTAGGACTCATGGGTCTCCATTATTATTTATTTTGCTCCTGGAAAATCATCTGATGTATTTAGGAGCTTATTTGTTGTGACTTTGTTGGTCCTTTCCCACTTCTGGTTCCTTCGATAGTTTCTTGTCTATTGTTTTTCACCCCGTTCTCTTCTAAGGCCTAGAGAAATAATCATAGATTTGCTAATCTCTCTGCCTGATTAACTCTGATTTGTTCACCAACATCATCTATAATGCTATGATTAATCCTAGGAAAATACTCATAGGTTAAAAAGCCAGGGGAAGTAAGTTTTGTGTGAAATATAGTATGTAAAACAAAAGCATTTATAAAATATGAAATAGTGATTTTATGAACTGGTGAATTTTAGCGTCAACACTGATTTTTATTGGATGCTATTGTTGTTGCAGATGAGTGGCTTCTCTTCAGAGCAGTTTCTTCTCTTGTCAATCTGACCCTTGGTGAAGAGATCATCTGGTGTTTATGCTGTGCAAGTTGGCTGCTACTTCAAGGAAAGTCATGTTTTGATAGTCTTTCCTTTTGCTAGAAAATAAAAACTGATGTGGAAGAAAATATATGAGATGGTTTTACTGCAGCTGACAAGGAAGATGATGCATGAAGGAGATAGGTAAATGGTTTTAAGCCATTAAAAAATCATATTTCTGCTTTCTTTATCCTGAAAAAAATTGATTAAATATTTCTTAAAAATGTAGGAGGAAAAACCCATCTATATGCCATATTTTTACAACCTTATATTTTTTTGTTTCTTTACTTTTTAGTACATTGAGAACCTTAAAATTGAAATGTCTCAAGTTGTAAGAAGCCTTGCTTTTCTTTGAAATCGGAATTGCTGTTCTTTGTTTTTACTACCATCTATCAAAATGCAACCCATCCTTTACACACTAGCTCAAATCATCTCTCCATGAAGCCATCTCTGTTCTTTTTAGCTGGAAATAATTTTTCTCCTCTGTGAGCCCATATTTTTGATCTAAGCATTTTATTTCTTTATACTAGGACTTAGGCTGCATGAGAGCAAGGGTCTTGTCTCATTCTTCAATTATTTATTTAGAAATTAAAAAAATAAATTGTCTTTCAATGGAGGTCTATGATTGCTCCATTTCATGAGCGACGTCTTTTATTAAACTGTATTATTCTCTGTCTCTGTCCTTCTCTCTGTCTCTCTCTCCTTTGTCTCAGGGTTAACTGGAACTAAAATTATGGCAAAATGACTTACATGCTGTGAGGCCAAGCTGGTTTTAGAAAAGGCAGAGGAACCAGAGATCAAATTGCCAACAGGTGCTGGATCATGAAAAAGGCAAGAGAGTTCCAGAAAAACATCTATTAACTGAGCGAATGAACTGAACTGAGGCCAACATTTCTGAGCTTTGAGTAGTTTTCAGATTAGAACGTGAGATTAAGTGTAAGTCAGTCTTTGCAGAACTGGATTAGATGTTCTATCTATTTTCAAAGATTTCCATTACCATAACCTCTCTAGCACCAGTCTAATTTAGTGTGAAAGCTCAAGAGGGCTCTGCTTAACAACCACTCCTCTGGTCATACTCTGGGCTACACAATATGGTTAGTGACATACTTGCTTCAGGGGCAGAAAAACACTAAAATATCAAAAAAAAAAAACTTGCAGAATTTTCTAGAAAGAAAAAGTTTATTTACAAAGAAAACCATCAGAAAATAGAATAACATCAGAAATCTCAATGGAAATATAAAAAGCTAAAAGACTTATTTGATATATAAGAGCATACCGATCAGATATTATAGTGGAACAAAGCTATTGAGATAAATGGACACTCACAGGCTTTTATCTCCTATACATTCTTCCTCAGAGAGATACTGAAAAATGTATCTTTGATAAAGTAAGTGAGCAAATTGAGAAAAAAGTATTGCAATGCTTTCATTAAAAATTAAAATTAATTTAGACAGTCTTGGGGAAAAGGGTCTGTATAGAGTCGATTTTTGCTGGTTTCAAATCTGTTCCAAACAAGACAAATGGTGGTAGAAATTTAGCAATTATTCCTACAGTTCAGTTCAGTTAAGTTCAGTCGCTCAGTTGTGTCCAACTCTTTGTGACCCCATGAATTGCAGCATGCCAGGCCTCTCTGTCCATCACCAACTCCCAGAGTTCACTCAGACTCACGTCCATCGAGTCAGTGATGTCATCCAGCCATCTCATCCTCTGTTGTCCCCTTCTTCTCCTTCCCCCAATCTCTCTCAGCATCAGAGTTTTTTCCAATGAGTCAACTCTTTGCATGAGGTGGCCAACATATTAGAGTTTTAGCTTTAGCATCAGTCCTTCCAAAGAACACACAGGACTGATCTCCTTTATGATGGACTGGTTGGATCTCCTTGCAGTCCAAGGGACTCTCAAGAGCTTCTCCAACACCACAGTTCAAAAGCATCAGTTCTTCAGCACTCAGCCTTCTTCACAGTCCAACTCTCACATCCATACATGACCACTGGAAAAACCATAGCCTTGACTAGACGGACCTTTGTTGGCAAAGTAATGTCTCTGCTTTTCAATATGCTATCTAGGTTGGTCATAACTTTCCTTCCAAGGAGTAAGCGTCTTTTAATTTCATGGCTGCAGTCACCATCTGCAGTGATTTTGGAGCCCCCCAAAATAAAGTCTGACACTGTTTCCACTGTTTCCCCATCTATGTCCCATGAAGTGAGACTGTATGCCATGATCTTCGTTTTCTGAATGTTGAGCTTTAAGCCAACTTTTTCACTCTCCTCTTTTACTTTCATCAAGAGGCTTTTGAGTTCCTCTTCACTTTCTGCCATAAGGGTGGTGTCATCTGCATATCTGAGGTTATTTATATTTCTTCTGGCAATCTTGATGCCAGCTTTTGCTTCTTCCAGCCCAGTGTTTCTCATGATGTACTCTGCATATAAGTTAAATAAGCAGGGTGACAATATACAGCCTTGACAAATTCAGTGCAATTAGATTAAAAATGAGGCTAGATATCCTAGGAAAGTCAATTCATAATGGTCAAGAGTCACCACACACTTCTCATACCTTTTAGCAGGATGTACTCTGAGATCAAAATCCTTATATAAAAGATGGTGTATTAGACCAAGATGGGATCCTAGAAATCCTTTTATATTTTATCATTTGTTCTTTTAAAAAATATCTTTTTTAAGAAGAAATGTCAACTGCTCTGAATAAAATTCTATGAATTCTGTTTCACAACCAGAAATTGATTACATGAAGAACCAAGTGGTTTGTTATACTGTACTACTGGAGGGACTAAGCGAAGGTTGCTCAAGTCACTGTTTTGTCCATTTTTTTATTCTGTCTTATGTAAGATTGGGGTTGACTTGTTCACGAGCGGTTCCCTATTCACTAGGATCCCATTTGAGTGGTCTGAGTATCAGGGCTGTCTTTTAATTTCAAGTTGTACTTGCTTGGGCTCTGGGATCGACTGTGAGTAGTCTGCCAGTGCCAAGGACTTGGCTTTTGGGAAAGTCTGGAACTGGAGATATTCCCCCTCTTCTCTTAGACTCTTGGCTGAGTCAGGATCTTGTTTCCTGCACAAGAAATGAAGTGCTAGCCAACATCCACATCCAGGCAGCTTGAGATCTGAAGGTGACTGTATGATCTGTGAAAAGACTGTGTGTGCTGATCTGCAAATTGGAGATAATTACTCTTGACAGAGGAAGGCTTTGAAATTGCTGTGTGAAGTCAATGAAAAGTATTATGAAGCCCACACATGAAAGGTGTATTTTCTTATTAGGTCTGCTGCTCACGGAGGGATAATTGTGACACATCATTCATCTCTTTCCCTGTGAAAACATACTGTGGGTTCTGTGCCGTACTTGGCATGTGTCGTCTTCCTAGGCCACCAAATTTCACAGAATGTTAAGTAAATATGGCTTTTATGAGCACAGAACTGCCTCCACTCAAAAGTTAGACTTGTTAAAATGAATTAGCTTTTTTAGAAAACTAGCATAATTTAACCCCAGAGAGCACTGGGAGTAAATTGAACGTAGAAGCTGATGTTCAGCAAGTGACTGCTAACATGGTGAAAAATGAAGCAGAAGCCAAGACCCAGAAGCTCCCCTAGACATGGAAAGGGTTCTGGGGCCAAAACAGTCCTACAGTTTGGTTTCTGGATGTAAAAAACCGGCCCTTTTCTGGAAAGGGTCATAAATAAAATTCAGAATTTGGTGTACCTGTGGTCTGGATGAGATAAGGGACAAAGTCCTGATTTGTGCTCGGCGTAGTACATTTGATATGGAAGCAGTATCTGATCTTCTAATCTCAAGAACTTGGTTTAAAAAATTGAGACTCCTTGAGGAATGTAGTCTTAGTTCCCTTGCTGCAGGAGAGGCAGCCTGAAGGTCCCTTGCTGGAGCCAATCGGTCATGTCTGTATGAGTTCTTTTTCTACCTGAGGACACAGGGATTCAAGCTGGAGTTCCAGGTACCAGCTTATCCATCTACCTTCCCCAATACTTGTGCATTCTACCCTCTTTTGAGGGAGCTGGCATGCTGCATGACTTATGGGATCTCAGTTCCCCCACCAGAGATTGACCCTGGGCCACAGTATTGAAAGCCCTTAATTCAAACACTAGGCCACCAGGGAACTCACTCTTATGCAATTTATTTGTAGTACAGTAAGTCCCCTATATATGAGTTTCATCCCGAGAGTGTCTTTGAAAGTCCAATTTTTCCCTAAGTCCTTCAAAGTTAACCTAGGTACCCAACTAACATAGTCGTCTATATAGTACGGTACTGTAATAGATTTATAATATTTTTCACACATATAATACATAAAAGCAAACACAAAAATAAAGAAAACATTTTTAATCTTATAATACAGTACCTTGAAAAGTACTGTAGTACAGTACAACAGCTGGCATACAGGGGCTGGCTTTGAGTGAACAGGTAAGAAAATTTACTGACTGGAGGACAGAGAGGAAGTGGGAGATGGTGGAGCTGAAGGATCGTCAGCAATAGGAGATGGAGGGCAAGCTGCAGTTTCACTCAAGCCTGACATTGATGGAACATACATTCACATCTTTGAAAATTCACAACTTGAAGCTTCACAGATAGGGCAACTACTATATTAGATATAGATATTGACCTCACACTGCTGCTGCTGCTGCTAAGTCACTTCAGTCGTGTCCGACTCTGTGTGACCCCATAGACGGCAGCCCACCAGGCTCCCCCGTCCCTGGGATTCTCCAGGCAAGAACACTGGAGTGGGTTGCCATTTCCTTCTCCAATGCAAGAAAGGGAAAAGTGAAAGGGAAGTCGCTCAGTCGTGTCCGACTCTTAGCGACCCCATGGACTGCAGCCCACCAGGCTCCTCTGTCCATGGGATTTTCCAGGCAAGAGTACTGGAGTGGGGTGCCATTGCCTTCTCCAGACCTCACACTGCTGCTGCTGCTGCTGCTAAGTCGCTTCAGTCGTGTCCGACTCTGTGCGACCCCATAGACAGGAGCCCAACAGGCTCCCCTGTCCCTGGGATTCTCCAGGCAAGAACACTGGAGTGGGTTGCCATTTCCTTCTCCATTGTGTGAAAGCGAAAAGTGAAAGTGAAGTCGCTCAGTCGCATCCGACTTCTAGCGACCCCATGGACTGCAGCCTACCAGGCTCCTCCATCCATGGGATTTTCTAGGCAAGAGTACTGGAGTGGCTTGCTATTGCCTTCTCCGAGACCTCACACTAGAAACCCTTTTATTGTTTTCAGATTGTTTCAGATGTACAATGCTTGTTCCTATAATGGGATTGTTCACTTTTTTGATGGCAAAGTTCATTCTGTATTAAAAAGAATTTTTTATGTGACTTCTTAGTATACCTGGCACATGGTAGGTATTCAGTAGATTGGAAGTCCCTAATTTATTATCCAAGTTGAAACAGTTTTGAGAGTAAAAGTGGATGCAATTGGTTGCTATGCTGAGACAACAGGTGCAAATTTGGACATAAAGTCAGTTTATCAATCTATATTTGAAAGTGAAACTAACTTTTCCAGTGATTTCTTACACATGATTCTTGACTTTTATACATTTTCTCATCTCAGGAAACTTCCCATTGAATCTTGAACAACTTTCCCTTAAAAGCCTTTTTACTGAGATTGTGCTTTCTAAAACCATATAGGTGTCTCATGACTTGTTCCCTTTTATGAGCCATTGCATTCTTTCATATTCCTTCCATTTGTGTAGCAGTATAATTTGGCGTTGTTACTCCCTAACTAAACTCTCAAAGGTAGACTCACCAAGAAGTCATTCTAGCCAAGATGTTTCAAATAATACTCCTGTTTCTGGATTTGAGTTATTAAGCCAACAATCTGTGTCTTTAGTAGGTTTATAATTTGGGGGTAGGAGAAAATAGTCTCTGTTTATGGGATCTGGCTCCTTACTCCTTGTCTCTGATTATCACAAAGTAGTACATTCTTCCAAAGCTTGTTCTGTGAAATATTACATCTTCAGTGTGTTATTTAACATTACATGAAAAAAGTTTTATTTAATCAATTTAGTTTGAGAAATGCTGTATCAAAGAGACAGCTTCCCTGGAGGCTCAGATGGTAAAGAATCTGCTTGCAATGCAGGAGACCTGGGTTTGATTCCTGGGTCGGGAAGAACCCCAAGAAGGGAATGGCAACCCACTCCATTATTCTTGCCTGGATAATTCCATGGACAGAGAAGCCTGGACGTCTATAGTCCATGGGGTTGCAAAGACTTGGAGCTATGAACATTTAATTTTGTTTCATGTTAAAGAGATTTCTTTACTGCAACAATTTTTCATCTTTAATAAGGTAATGTGTTTTATGGATTTTCAGAGAGATCTATAGCAAGCGTTTTTGAACCATGGAATTCACATTTCATCTTCTCCTTTGACCCTTCACCTTGACCCCAAACTAAGGAGCATCAGCCATGTCTAATGTTTCAGAGTATGTACTTTGCAAAAATCTAGATTAGTATAATGTGTTGCCTTTCAAGATTGAAATAGACTTCATTACAAGAGAATTCTGCAAGGTAGGGCATCCCTATCACAACTACAAAGCCAGAAGTCTTACACTACTTTGACATCTACAATTGGAGGCTAAATAAGGGTAATAAAATGAGTTGTTGGGAGTGAATAAGCCCAGACTTTGTAGCAAGAAATGTTTTACCTCATATGTTTATGTATAACAGCCTTTAAAGGATTCTTAATGGTTTCAGAAATAATCCCCAGCCCCAATTCCCTGGTGGCTCAGACGGTAAAGTGTCTGTCTACAATGAGGGAGACCTGGGTTTGATCCCTGGGTTGGGAAGAACCCCTGGAGCAGGAAATGGCAAGCCACTCCAGGACTGCTGCTGCTGCTGCTAAGTCACTTCAGTCATGTCTGACTCTGTGTGACCCCATAGATGGCAGCCCACCAGGCTCCCCCGTCCCTGGGATTCTCAAGGCAAGAACACTGGAGTGGGTTGCTATTTCCTTCTCCAATGCAAGAAAGTGAAAAGTGAAAGTGAAGTCGCTCAGTCATGTCCGACTCTTTGCGACCCCAAGGACTGCAGCCTACCAGGGTCCTCCATCCATGGGATTTTCCAGGCAAGAGTACTGGAGTGGGGTGCCATTGCCTACTCCAGGACTATTGCTTGGAAAATCCCATGGACAGAGGAGCCTGGTAGGCTACAGTCCATGGGGTTGCAAAGAGTCGGACACGACTGAGCAACTTCACTTCACTTCATTCCCTTTTCTAAAAATCTAGTGACATTGTCATCTATCATATTAATAGCTGAAACATAGTTTCCATTCTGGTCTCAGCTTTATTCTGTTCTGTATGTTTTCTGTATGTTCATGTCAGTTTTCTGTTCTGTATGTTCATGTCAGTTTTCTCCTTTAGGGCTATTATTATAAAGCCAGTCTTTGATTATGTATTTACTCAAAGTGCAGTCTTTAAGTATCAAGTCCTTATTAATAGCATTTTACAAAAGGATATACTTTCTTTTAAGATGCTCAGCAGGCTACTGGCTGCTTACTTATTTGCATTATATACAAAGAAAACTTTCAGATGTTATAGTTTTCTGCTCTGTTTATGTGCTGTTTTTCAGGGGAGGGTTATTTTAAATTTGTTTTGGCAAATTCTGCTTGTACTTTGAATCAAAAAGAGACCCCTTTTGCCTCTGTGTAAAATCACTGATAGCATGAGATTAAAATTTCCCTGACATTAGTAACAGTCCTTTAGTGTTTTTAAACACTAAAGATGAACAAACCTGTGATCTCAAGACTAGAGATTAACAAACCTGTAATGAAATCCTTGGATGTGTTATGAAATGCCTGTGCAAAGCACAGGAGTAAAGATAAATAAGGCATTTGGGGTCCAATATTGTGTAACTATGGCTACATAATGTCTCTGTTTTTCAGATAGTTTTGCCAGGTCATGTAAGAAAAAGAAATGGACACATGATGAAAATTTATAGACGAAATAAAAACAATATGCTGTGGAAACATTAAAATCAGCAATCTACATCATAGTTTAAATTTTGTGTTCTATGGTCTCTCTCGTTTGTTTATTTTTGGCTGTGCTGGGGTTTCGTTGCTGCATGGGCTTTTCTCTGGTTGTAGCGGGTGGAGAGGTCTGCTGGATGGCTGTGGTGCCCAGGCTTCTCATTGCAGTGGCTTCCTGTGTTGCAGAGCATGACCTCTAGGGAGTGTGGGCTTCAGGGTCTGCAGCACAGGCTCAATAGTTGTGGTGTGTGGGCTTAGTGGCTCCTTAACATGTGGGATCTTCCCAGATCAGGGATCAAACTCATTCTCCTGAATTGGCAGGTGGATTCTTTACCATTGAGCCACCAGGGAAGCCCTAGATGGTCTCTCTTATATTCATACAATTACACAAATAGAAGATAATATACTAAGAACAAGGATATTTGCATGATTGACATTTATTCCCAGTGAACATCAAAGTACTGTACTGAGCAGGCTATATATTGGCTAGACTAAATGATATGTGCCTTTTAATTTTGAGAGATACTGCCCAACATCTCCATGAATGTTGTGTGTCTCTTTGCACTCCTACTAGCAAAGAGTAAAAGTATTTTTATCCCCATCAATTTCCAACACAAGAATTTATCAAATATTTGGTCTTTACCAATCTGATGGATGAAAAATGGTGTCTCATTATAGTTTTAACTTGCATTTAGTAAACATCTTTCATATATTTGACTCATTGTATTTCTTTTATACCAACTTTCTTTCTCACTTTCCTATCGGTGAGAAATGCTTGGCAGAGAGTTTCTGTTGAAATAATGGCATTATTATTATTCTATATTCAGATTCAACAATAGCAATAGATATAGATTTATAGAGTGAGATGATATTTTTTAATATGGAGACGCCAAAGAGTGAACTTCAGCACATTGATAATCTATATTTTTATTATAAAATTTTTAACCCAGGTTAAATGGATATATTTCATAGTTATTTCTTTTTGCGTTGTGAAGTGACAGAATTATTCAGTATTCTTTCTATTCCAAAATATTACTTCTCATCGGGCTTAAACACACTGTGGTTTTACTTTCTATTACGCTCTAACAGACCAGTTCCAAATAGGAAAAAGAGTATGTCAAGGCTGTATATTGTCACCCTGCTTATTTAACTTATATGCAGAGTACATCATGAGAAGCAAAAGCTGGAATCAAGATTGCCGAGTTTTCTTCAGCACCACAGTTCAAAAGCATCAATTCTTCGGCACTCAGCTTTCTTCACAGTCCAACTCTCACATCCATACATGACCACTGGGAAAACCATAGCCTTGACTAGATGGACCTTTGTTGGCAAAGTAATGTCTCTGCTTTTGAATATGTTATCTAGGTTGGTCATAACTTTCCTTCCAAGGAGTAAGCATCTTTTCATTTCATGGCTGCAATCACCATCTGCAGTGATTTGAGAGCCCCCCAAAATAAAGTCTGACACTGTTTCCACTGTTTCCCCATCTATTTCCCATGAAGTGATGGGACCAGATGCCATGATCTTAGTTTTCTGAATGTTGAGCTTTAAGCCAACTTTTTCATTCTCCTCTTTCACTTTCATCAAGAGGCTTTTTAGTTCCTCTTCACTTTCTGCCGTAAGGGTGGTGTCATCTGCATATCTGAGGTTATTGATATTTCTCCTGGCAAAATGAGCACAAATTACCTTTAATTTTTTTTTTTTTGTGGTATCTGGGATTTTCTTTAAAATCATGTTGGAAAGAGCAAGTGGGCAAGGTATAGATGGCCATACTAGTCATATACTGGTTATTGATGAAGCTGGGTGGTGAGTATCAGGGATTCATGAGACTATTTTTCATAATAAACAGTAAAAACAAAACAATTAGACTTGATTCCTAACTTAGAAAAGCTTACAGTCTCTTGGAAAGAGAGATCCAAAGAGACTGTTTTAATGTATTACATGGAGAAACACTTAACTAAGAAAGGAAGACTAGTGTTATAGAACTAAATAATAGCTATTTAAAATAAAATGAACCCTAGCCCATTCTACAATGTAGAGGGTGTGACATGGTTCACTTCATTGGTTAACTATATCTCCATTTGACCCTTTTGTCTTTAGAGACTGGGGAGATGGAAAGAAAAATTAGATTCAAGTGAAATGACCCATGTCTAACCAGAGCATATGGATGAGTCTTTGGATACAAATACTGAAACTAGATTTGGTGTCTTTGCAATGCTGGTGTTTGTAAAGAGGGAAGGAGAATGCTGAGCAACAGTAGAGATGCTTTCATCAAAGTTGGTGGACATTTTTTTTTTTTTTTTTGCTATGCTGAGCGATTTGCAGAAATTTCCCAGCCAGGGATAGAACCAGCATCCTTAGCCATTAAATCATGAAGTCCTACCCACTAGACTGCCAGGGTATTCTCACTGGACATTGTATTGAACTGCTTGTGTGTATTGCTGCTATACAGCCTTGTCCATTGTCTCCAGCTCTTCACAAAACGCTACAACACAAATGATTTGTCTGTTTTGTTCTTTTCTTATTTTCCCCTTTGTAGAACATAAGGAAATAAACCTAAGTGCCCCAAGATGGAACACCTCAGTCATGGGAGATAATATTGAAGAACTCTTGGGAAGAAAACTTTAAGACATAGAAGGTAAACTGTAGGAATGCATAGACGTGAGGAGGAGGGATCCAGGATTAGGCTGGAGGTTGGATATGCTGACGTGTGGGTTAAAATTGGAATTGGCTGTGTAAAAAAAGGAGAAGGAAGCTAATAAAATGTAGTCACCAGTATTATGTTGGAAATAGTTTTTCAGGTGCTTTAGTCTGTTAAGCAAGGAGTAAGGGTTCTGGGCAATGTCAATGCTCCAGATGCCCCTGAGGAAGAAGTCTCCAGAAGGGACATGTGTGTTTCTGAGGAGAAGATAGAAAATGCTAGAAGGAAGGTATTGAAGAGAGCCTTTCCTTCGGATGCGTTGCTCCCTGGGCCTCTGGTCTCCACTTTATTTCATACTGTGCTGTGCTGTGCTAACTCATTTCAGCCCGACTCTTCATGACTGTAGTCCACTATTGGCTCCTCTGTCCATGGAATTCTCCAGGCAAGAATACTGGAGTGAAGATCCTCTTCCAGGGGATCTTCCCGAATCTAGGATCAAACCCACGTCTCTTGTATCTCTTGCATTGGCAGGCATGTTTTTTACCACCAGCGCCCCCATACAGTTGACTCTGAGGGCCCAGCAATAACCTCTGCAGAAAACTGCAATTACCATCCAGCAGCATATTTGTTTTCAATCCTTGTTTACTCTGAAATGTGCTTTAAGAAGAAATCAATATGGAATCCCTTTGGAAACATCATCCAACTACTTTAATCATTTAAATTGTGTAGTTTAGCTTTGTGCAATTGTTTGAACTGGCTCTTAAGCTAAAATTGTATTGGTCAATAAAATTTTGGAATCCATCCACTTGGCAATATTATCATTAAAGAAAAATAACTTTACACCAAAAAATTGTCAGCCAAAACAGCGTTTGAATAAAAAACTATAGTAAACAACTCTCAGCTATTGAGTCAAGTGAAAATTCAGCTTCTGTCCAGATAATTTTTATATGCTCTAAGTGTCTTTGCAATGCTGGTGTTTGTAAAGAGGGAAGGAGAATGCTGAGCAACAGTAGAGATGCTTTCATCAAAGTTGGTGGACATTTTTTTTTTTTTTTTTGCTATGCTGAGCGATTTGCAGAAATTTCCCAGCCAGGGATAGAACCAGCATCCTTAGCCATTAAATCATGAAGTCCTACCCACTAGACTGCCAGGGTATTCTCACTGGACATTGTATTGAACTGCTTGTGTGTATTGCTGCTATACAGCCTTGTCCATTGTCTCCAGCTCTTCACAAAACGCTACAACACAAATGATTTGTCTGTTTTGTTCTTTTCTTATTTTCCCCTTTGTAGAACATAAGGAAATAAACCTAAGTGCCCCAAGATGGAACACCTCAGTCATGGGAGATAATATTGAAGAACTCTTGGGAAGAAAACTTTAAGACATAGAAGGTAAACTGTAGGAATGCATAGACGTGAGGAGGAGGGATCCAGGATTAGGCTGGAGGTTGGATATGCTGACGTGTGGGTTAAAATTGGAATTGGCTGTGTAAAAAAAGGAGAAGGAAGCTAATAAAATGTAGTCACCAGTATTATGTTGGAAATAGTTTTTCAGGTGCTTTAGTCTGTTAAGCAAGGAGTAAGGGTTCTGGGCAATGTCAATGCTCCAGATGCCCCTGAGGAAGAAGTCTCCAGAAGGGACATGTGTGTTTCTGAGGAGAAGATAGAAAATGCTAGAAGGAAGGTATTGAAGAGAGCCTTTCCTTCGGATGTGTTGCTCCCTGGGCCTCTGGTCTCCACTTTATTTCATACTGTGCTGTGCTGTGCTAACTCATTTCAGCCCGACTCTTCATGACTGTAGTCCACTATTGGCTCCTCTGTCCATGGAATTCTCCAGGCAAGAATACTGGAGTGAAGATCCTCTTCCAGGGGATCTTCCCGAATCTAGGATCAAACCCACGTCTCTTGTATCTCTTGCATTGGCAGGCATGTTTTTTACCACCAGCGCCCCCATACAGTTGACTCTGAGGGCCCAGCAATAACCTCTGCAGAAAACTGCAATTACCATCCAGCAGCATATTTGTTTTCAATCCTTGTTTACTCTGAAATGTGCTTTAAGAAGAAATCAATATGGAATCCCTTTGGAAACATCATCCAACTACTTTAATCATTTAAATTGTGTAGTTTAGCTTTGTGCAATTGTTTGAACTGGCTCTTAAGCTAAAATTGTATTGGTCAATAAAATTTTGGAATCCATCCACTTGGTAATATTATCATTAAAGAAAAATAACTTTACACCAAAAAATTGTCAGCCAGAACAGCGTTTGAATAAAATAAGTAAACTATAGTAAACAACTCTCAGCTATTGAGTCAAGTGAAAATTCAGCTTCTGTCCAGATAATTTTTATATGCTCTGGGCATGCCCTACAGCTAGTGCTTAATCATTATATCCGTGTAGTGTATCCTGAAAGTAAGATCAAGAATATAGATTCCAGACATTTTGTACTCTCAAGCCTATTTGAATTATCAACTAAGGGATTAATTACTTGTGCTCTTTGCTAAAATAAAATACCCTGCTGAAACGGAGCAGGATGCCCTCCGTTTCCCCCACGTCTTCCATCTTTTAGTCTGTAGGAAAACTTTAGCCAAAGACTAAGTATAATCAGAGAAGTGAGAAAAGGCAGAAGCAAAGGAAAATAAGACGGAATAATAATAGGTTAGTCAGTAAACAAAAGGCTTTTACTTTTTCTACAAGGGCTATAGGTAATATTTTGAGCTATGTCCTTTGAGCTGCCTTGTAAATACTGAAACCCCTCCAGATGGAAGACGTTAACTACACAATGACCAGATTGTAGCCATGACATAAGCTGCTGTAATTCCAAGAATTGACCTCATAGAAATGGGAATAAGCCAACCCTGGAACTAAAGATTAGCTGTACTTAAAACAATCAAGATGATGTTGATCAGATCACCACATGACCAATTTCAAGATGACTATCAGAGCTGACTGTGCTGTTATTGCATCTAGTCCCCTCCCTCCACCTATATACCCTTGAAACTCCTCTTCAAAAGGTCTTGTTCACTGATTGTCAGTGTCTGGGGAGTTGGCCTTTGACATGAACCTGCCCGTCTTTCTCCCATTTGCTGGCCTCTAAATTAAAGCAAACTTTCCTTTCCATCAACCTTGCCTCTTTATTGGTTTTTGAGTGGTGATTAGCCAGACTGATTTTGGGTAACACATCAAGTCCCTGGCTACTGAACTTCAAGTAAGTTGTTGTTTTTAAGGAGACTCAACAGATTTTTGTTTGGAATATAGACCAAAGATTAGAGCCTGCTCTTACCTCATGACATGTACTGTCCTGAATCACAGCGGCAAGCACTCAGGCAGAAAGTCTTATTATCAGAGGCTAAATCAGGGCTTGTGATTCTGAACTGTATTCACAGCACAGTTTTAAACACAGAAATGTTTAAAGGCACACTTGATATGATTCACTTGCATTTAATTCTTATTTATGGGACTATGCACTCATGACTTTCAAAATTATGTTGTTTGAACAGAACAGGTTATGGCATGAATCTGCATACAATAGGCCCTGACCTGCCAACTAACAAAATATAGCTGTGTTTTTAAAAATGAGTCTTTATGCTTTTAGACACCCATACTAACATTTTTACAAGTTATATGATATCTGGGATTTTATTGGAACATAGTCATGCACAGTTATTTATTATTGTCTATTGCTACTTTTGTAATATAATGGTGGAGCTGAGTAACTGTGACAGATTCCACATGGCCTGCGCCTACAAAGCCTAAAATATTCAGTATTTTACTATTTAGAGAAAATTTCGCCAAACTATGGATAATGGTCCTGACTGGATTTGCTTACATGTTTAAGAAATGAGGTTCTCATATGTTCCAGGAAATCTGAGACATTACTTTGGTGCCATCTTAGCGCTACATTACCATTCTAGCTTTTACTTGTATCAGTTTGTACATGGCAGTACACTGCTTTTTATTACCCACTTAACTCAATGGTCTAGCCAATAGTTATCATTGTAGTAGAATATATCTTCATGTGGGGTACAAAAATATTTATTCAATAATAAAAATTTGGTAGATAGCTGTGAAGACTTCATGATATATCAATGTGTTGTTATAGCTGCTGATTTTTTGTCTAGATTTTCTGTTAGATACATAAAATATCAGAGAAGATATTTTTCCTACTGAGTTAACTTTATAATAAACTTGCTGGACTGATGTCATTTACAGACATTGTTAGTAGTTAGCAGTATGGTTTAATTTGAAAAGCACTGGAAAGCCTGCCTTTCTGAAAACACCTTTTAGATCAAAAGCTATCTGAAAGGACCCTCTTAATTCCTTCCTTCACTCCTCCTTCCCTTCCCTTAAACTGAAGCCGACTCCAGCAGATGGAAGACTTCTTCATATTGGTGGGGAAATAATCTCTAAAGTGAAGTGAAAGTGTTAGTTGCTCAGTCATGTCTGACTCTTTGCGACCCCATGGACTGTAGCCCACCAGGCTGTCTGTGGGCAAGATTGTCCAGGCAAGAATACTGGAATGAAGCCATTCCCTTCTCCAGGGGATCTTCCAGACCCAGGGATAGAACCCAGGTTTCCCTGAATTGCAGGAAGATTCTTTACCATCTGAGGACCAGGAAAGCCCAGATAATTTCTATCCTTCTAGTAATCTTTTTTTTTTTTCTTTAATCTACTGAATGCCTTTCATGACCCAGACGCCATAAAAGTTGGGGAGCTTGAGACATTGTCATAAAGTAGACGTCATTCCTTTCCCAAAGGAATCCAGTGTTTAATTTAGCAAAAAGACACCTGGAATCTTATGTGAAAAGATTATACTGTTATAATAAAAATGTGAATAAAGTACTGTGAAAACTCAAAGTTTCATAGAAGAGATAACATTTGAACTAAACTTGATGAATAATTAGGAGTTATGGCTTAAAAGAGATTAAATATTGCCCTCTCAACATGCAAATACTTCTGAGATTCGAAAAGTTCAGAAAACATTTATTAAGAACACGTTAGTAAATGGGGGATTAAGACAACAAAAAAGACATGATTCTTTTCTTGAGGAATACATTGTGTCTTAGGGAAGAAAAAGTGTATGAAATATTTATTTTTAATACATTGTGAGAGGAGTAGTAGTAGTGCTAGGTGCTCAGTCATGTCTGACTCTTTGAGACCCCACGGACTATAGCCCACCAGGCTCCTCTGTCCATGGGATTCTCCAGGCAAAAATATCGGAGTGGTCATTCCCTTCTCCAGGGGATTTTTCCTGACCAAGGAATCGAACCCAGGCCTCCTGCATTGCAGGCATATTCTTTACTGTTTGAGCAACAGGGAAGCTGAACGTTGTGAGAAGAGACAAATTACTTTGATAGGAGTAGGGGGTGGAGGCACAGGGAGGTTAGAGGTTGAGAGTTAGGGAAATTTATACAAGAGAGATAAATTTGTGCTAAGTCTTAAAGGATGAACACAGTTACAGAAGAAAAAAATGATACTTGGAGCTGAAGCTGACTCTAGCAAAGTGAAGATATGCTTCAGAAAAGTGGGAAATAATCCAATGTGGATTGGTCCCTTTGCCCTACAGATATGGATGGAGGAGAGATAATGGCCTATGAATGGATGAAACTTGCGTTATGAGAAGGGAGGCCTCAGTTAGTGCAGGGGCTATAGAAAGAACCTTGGTTGCCCAAGACTGAGGAATTGCCCATGGTAATCAAGCAGGAGTAAGAGCATGTTTGCGTGTGTGCGTGTTAAGTCACTTCAGTTGTGTCCAAGTCTGTTTGACCCTATGGACTGTAGCCCGCCAGGCTCCTCTGTCTAGGCAAGATTCTCCAGTCAAGAACACTACAGTGGGTTGCCATACCCTCCTCCAGGAGATATTCCTGATCCAGGGATTGAACCCATGTCTCTTATGTTAACTGCATTGACAGGTGGGTTCTTTGCCACTAGCGCCACCTGGGAACTTTGGGAGTAACAGAGGAGAAAGCAAACCAACTGAGTGGAAACACTGAATGTTGCAACTCGGGTTGGTAGAAAAAAATCTGAAGAACTGTTTTTCAAAACAAGTAAGCCTAATATTCAATTTTAGTATATTCATGCTGTTAATATTAACATAAACCTTGTGCATTTCCTTGAACTTTTGGTAAACTCTGCTATATAAGAAATGCCTCAATAAAAATCAAGGAAACAGGCTAAATTCAACCCTGAATTTAGTATGGAGCAGGAAAAAAGAATTGTATGAGATGCTGCTGCTATTCCCCTATACCAGGAATTGAAGAGTAGAGTGATCAAAAAAGAATGAGGCTTTGAAAACACAGACACAGGGAAAGATATAACATGTAACGTATTGAAGTGCCATCAATGCTAAAATCGAAATTAAGGGTATGACAGAAGAGAATATAAAATATTATAGTATTGTATATCTTACTGTGAATTAGTTTATCTATTGATTCCCTGCGTGGCAATAGCAAGAATCAAAATCCAGGTATCTAAGAAAAGAAAAATCTCTAGAAAGGGTGGGGAATGTGAGAAAATTATAGAAACAAGATGAGAATAATAGAAAAACTGCATCCACTTCTCTCATAGGTAGAACTGGACTCCGTGGACCATTGATTACTCACTGATAGAACTGGCATATACCAAGGAATTGAGTCCAAGGGCCCAGTTCTGGCCTCTACAGGAAATCTGCCATTTCTGCTTTGAAAATTATTTGTTTTATATGCTTATTTGCTTTAAAATATAGCAAAATAAAAATGATACACCTTCAGGACTTTAATTCCTAATTAACTATTTTCATGATGCAAACAAGTTCATTTTTAGTTCTGTACATCTGATTTCAAGCTAGTTCTTGGACCTAAACTGTAGAGGTCAAATAAAATTGCCTGGGAATTTTGAGCCCATTTCCTAGGCAATTTTGCCAACCAGCAATCAAGTATGGTTCTAACCATTATCAATCAATGGCAATAAATCAATATGTGCATTTTGGCAAAGACATTGCAGGAGGATTTAGCTTCTGTCTAAATAATTTTCATCCCAACCACTCTATAGTCACCTGATACCTTGGTACTAAATCTTGGAATTTAAAAATAAAGATCAAGTATCCAGAGCTCTCTAGAGTGACTGATGCTCCAAACATGCACAAACATTGTACAAGAAAGCTGGCACCAGAGGACATTAATTAAGTCAGCTGAGATGCTGAAATATGATCTGTGGGGGTTATTAACTTTATAGCTCCCAGTAGTCCAATCTTTGGCACTAAATTGACACATCCTCATTTGGACATAGATCATAGATTGGAGCCTGCCCTTGCTTCATGATGCTGTTAATCTGAATCATAGCATAAGAGCTCAGGGAGAATGGCCGATTAGTCAAGTCCACATAGGTAGTTGGGTTAAGTGTCATTATTTAGTTCATAGACAACATTCTTTAATTACTTTAACAATCAAATTATAATTCCAAGTCCCTTATTTTTGTTCTTCTTTTTAAGAATTTATTGACATGTGGCTGCTGAAGCCTGAGAGTTTAGGGGCTAAAAGCAGAGATTCTGGGTCAGATCAGCTGGGATCAGTGCTAATGCTTGGCCTATTGTTCATTTTGTGATATCAGACAAGTCATTTAGCCTCTGTAAGTCTCAATTTCCTCATTTGTGATGCTGCTAATAGTGTTACAATGAAGATTATAATTCTGTGAATGGAAAATATTAAGTACTCAAAAAATTTAACTGTTCTTTTTATTATTATTATGCATTTTCTTTACCATATCAACTTTAGAGTAAGTTTATCAAATTCTCTAAAAAAATCTTCCTGTGATTTTAACAGAAATTGCTTTGACTTTGAAGATTATTGTGGGGAAATTAGATATTTATAACTTTATCTTCTCTTATCCGGAATTCTATATTTTTCTGTCAGGCATATTTTTCTATGCCTGGTGTCTTAGATGGTAAAGAATCCACCTGCAATGCAGGAGACTCAGGTTCAAACCCTGGGGTGGGAAGATTCCCCTGGAGAAGGGAATGACAACCCACTTCAGTATTCTTGCCTGGAGAATCCCATGGTCAGAGGAGCCTGGTGGGCTACAGTCCATAGGGTTACAAAGAGTTGGACACAACTTAGTGACTAAACCACCACCAGAGATGAAGAAAGCAATAACAAATATCAGTGAAACCAAAAGCTAGTTCTTTGAGAAGATAAACAGAATGGATAAACCTTTAGCCAGACTCATCAAGAAAAGACAGATGACTCAAATCAATTAAATTAGAAATTATATAGAGCTATAACTGACACTACAGAAATACAAAGCATCATAAGAGACTACTGAAAAGGTAAAGTGAAAGCCTTAGTTGCTCAGTTGTATCTGACTCTGTGACCCATGAACTGTAGCTCTCCAGGCTCGTCTGTCCATGGAATTCTCCAGGCAAGATTAATGGAAAGGGTAGCTATTCCCTTCTTCAGGGGATCTTTCTGACCCAGGGATTGAGCCCAAGTTTCCTGCATTGCAGGTGGATTCTTTATCACCTGAGCCATGAGGGAAGCCCCATAAGAGACTACTACAAGCAAATACATGCCCATAAAATGGACGACCCTAGAGAAATGAACAAAAGCTTAGAAAGCTACAACCGTTTAAGACTGAACCAGGAAGAAATAGAAAATATAAATAGACCAATCACAAGTACTGAAAATGAAATTGTGAATAAAAATCTTCCAACAACAAAAGTCCAGGACCAGATGACTTCACAGGCAAATTCTATCAGATATTTAGAGATGAGCTAATACCTATGCTTCTCAAAATCTTCCAAAAAACTACAGATGAAGGAATACTCCCAAGCTCATTCTATGAGGTGACCATTACCTTGATAACAAAACCAGACATCGATACCACAAAAAAAGAAAATTACAGATGAACATCACTGAAGAATGTATATGCAAAAATCCTCAACAAAATACTAGCAAACAGACTCTATCAGAGAATTTAAATAAATTTAAAAATATTTGTATATAAGTTCTTTCTCTCTTCCACGTAGTAAAAAATATTTAATCAAAGTATTTCATTTGTTTTTCAAACTGGCATTTTGCTCATTGAAGTTTCCAAATCTTTATGAAGTCATACCTGTTGAAATTTTTATGTTAACTTGAGTTTCTGTTTGTTTAGAAAATTTTTATTTCTAAAAAATTTTTGTAAGACTGCCAAAATACTCTTCTTTATCTTTGTGGTAGGCTGGTAAATAGTCCCCCAAATATGTCCATCTACTAATTCCCAGAACCTGTGAATATGTTCAGTTCAGTCGCTCACTCGTGTCTGACTCTTTGCGACCCCATGAATCGCAGCAGGCCAGGCCTCCCTGTCCATCACCAACTCCCGGAGTTCACTCTGACTCGATCACTCAGACTCAACGTCCATCGAGTCGGTGATGCCATCCAGCCAACTCATCCTCGGTCGTCCCCTTTTCCTCCTGCCCCCAGTCCCTCCCAGCATCAGAGACTTTTCCAACGAGTCAACTCTTCGCATGAGGTGGCCAAAGTACTGGAGTTTCAGCTTTAGCATCATTCCCTCCAAAGAATATGTTAGGTTACATGACTAATGAGAACTTACATTGTAGCTGGAACTAAGATTGCCGAACTGCTGACTTTAAAATGGGGAGATTATCCTGGATTTCAAGGTGTAATTGCAAGGATTCTTATAAATAAAAGAGGGAAGCAGAAGAGGGGGGCTGTCTGAGGGATGAGGTTTGACTAGTCATTGCTGATTTTGAACATGGAAGGAGGCCATGAGCCAAAGAGTGCAGAAGCCTCTATCTATAGGGAGGACAAATCAAGGAAATGAATTCCTTCCTAGAAGCTTTAGAACAGACTTTGGCCCTTAATTTTTAGCTCAGTGAGACCCACTTCAGACTCTGACCTCCAGAACTTTTACAGAATAAATTTGTATTGTATTCAGTAAGGTTTTGGTAATTTGTTACAGGAGCAATAGGAAACTAATATGATCTCCTTCTTTAGGACTTTTATATTTTTGCTTGTAAAATGCCAATGTAATCAATTTAAAATTTTATGTTTATGTTTGAGGAAGATAGAAATCTGGCAAGTTTTTCCTCAAAATGTCTAATAGCACTTGTTGAATTCTTTTCCAGTTGATATGATAGGTCAGTGTTATCACATACTGAATTCTCATGCACACGTGCTTCTATTTTGGGGCAACTTATTTCGTCTCATTGATCTATTTATCTATTTTTACACAAGTTTAATTTTCTTTTTGTAGCAATTTCAAATTTATAGCTTATTTTTATGTCCAGAAGAATCATTCCCTTATCACTTTTTTTTAAAAATAGAAACATTCCTAGCCATAATGTGTCTGTTTCTTGCCAAATGATTTCACTCAGTCAGTTCAGTGGCTAAATCGTGGCTGACTCTTTGCGACCCCATGGACTGTAGCATTCCAGGCTTCCTTGGCCATCCCAACTCCTGGAGCCTACTCAAACTCATGTCCATTGATTCGGTGATGCCATCTCATTGTCTGTCGTTCCCTTCTCCTCCTGCCCTCAATCCCTCCCACCATCAGAGTCTTTTCCAATGAGTCAACTCTTCGCTTGAGGTGGCCAAAGTATTGGAGTTTCAGCTTCAGCATCAGTCCTTCCAAAGAACACCCAGGACTGATCTTTAGAATGGACTGGTTGGATCTCCTTGCAGTCCAAGGGATTCTCAAGAGTGTTCTCCAACACCACAGTTCAAAAGCATCAATTCTTCGGCACTCAGCTTTCTTCACAGTCCAACTCTCACATCTATACATGACCACTGGAAAAACCATAGCCTTGACTAGACGGACCTTTGTTGGCAAAGTAATGTCTCTGCTTTTGAATATGCTATCTAGGTTGGTCATAACTTTTCTTTGAAGGAGTAAGCATCTTTTAATTTCATGGCTGCAATTACCATCTTCAGTGATTTTGGAGCCCAATAAAATAAAGTCTGACACTGTTTCCACTGTCTCCCTATTTCCCATGAAGTGATGGGACCAGATGCCATGATCTTAGTTTTCTGAATGTTGAGCTTTAAGCCAACAACTTGTGAAATTACTGAAATATAAATATCTTGTAACTTTCTTTTCTTTAACTTTTAGAGATGGTAATTAATGGCACAGCACAATTTTTCTTTTTTGGCAGCACTGCACAGCTTACACAATCTTAGTTTCACTCAGTCAGTTCAGTGGCTAAATCGTGGCTGACTCTTTGCGACCCCATGGACTGTAGCATTCCAGGCTTCCTTGGCCATCCCAACTCCTGGAGCCTACTCAAACTCATGTCCATTGTGTCAGTGATGCCATCCAACCATCTCATCCTCTGTCATCCCCTTCTCCTCCCACCTTCAATCTTTCCCAGAATCAGGGTCTTTTCCAATGAGTGTTTCTTCACATCAGGTTGGGCAAAGTACTTAGTTCCACTACCAGGGATTAAATTCAGTCTCCAGCAGTTGAAGTGTGGGGTCCTAACCACTGTACTGCCAGGGAATTCCTACACAGGATTTCATACCATATTTATATTGGAAGGATTAGTTTCTATCTTTTCAATGCTTATTATCACAAATCACTTCATTTTGATTCCTTTTAATTTTAAATAAGGTTAGTGTCAGGTTGACGCTTCTAAGTTTGGTTATATATTGGCTACTACTAAATGAGAGGCTTTGAGAGGTTTTTCTGATTAAATCAGCAAATAATTGAGGGTTCACATGTTAATTAGGACTCTCCTGGGTTGCAAAAATCAGAAATCTTATCGAAATTAAATTAACACAAAGAATAATTTGTTATAAAGGAAATGAAGTGTTGAATGGAACCCATGGATAGTAACACAGATGTTTTCAAGGAATAAATAGAAGGAGGATTTAAATATTCCTAAATCATCTCACCATTTCTCATTTCTGCTCACCTCTGTACAGCATAATTCATAATTCTTTCTATTTTTCTAGGCCTTTTGTCTTTGGTTTTCTGATCTAAACAGCAATAAGCATCTCTCCTTTCTCTCCTAAGATTTACTTATACTATACTAAGAGAAATTGGCTTTTATTTTCAATTCCAGTTTCACAAGTTATGGAAAAAGAACCTATTGATTCAGCTGGTGATCCCCGCTGTATAAATTGTAGCCAAAACCAGAACCACAGCGTACTAAATGCAGTGGTGTGCTGATTTGGAGTAAGGCAGGAGTGAGGAGGTGGGCTGAGGGGTATGAGACTGGGAACCTGGGCAGACAGAGGGACCAATTTGGGGTGATTGCCATCTCTGAGTTGTAAATACTTTCATCACGGCCATTTTCAAGCTCCCAATGGGATATCACTAATGCGGATTTGGACGAGGGGCTAACTATCAGCTTTCACAAGATAACAGGAAGCAGCTCTGAAAATGACTGTTCCCATAGTAACCATGTGGATGAGAGAACATTTCTCAAGAGGAGATTTTGGACAAATGAATCAAATGTGTCTAGCACAGCCTACATTGTGCAGTAAATACAGTTGATATTTTCTCCAATATATGATTTCTTTTCATTCTTTTTAATTTTTAATTTTTTACTTTTAGTTTTGAACATTTTTTATTTTTTTTATTTTATTATTGGGGTTTAATTGCTTTACAATGTTGTGTTAGTGTCTGTTGTACAACAAAGTGAATCAACCGTAGGTATACATATATCACCTCTATCTCGAGTCTCCCTCCAACTCCCTCCATTCCACTTTTAGTCTTTTTTTTTTTTAATTGGAGGCTAATTACTTTACAATATTGTGGTGTTTTTTGCCATACATTCACATGAATCAGCCGTGGGTGTACATGTGTTCCTTATCCAGACCCTCCCTCCCACCTCCCTCCTCATCCCATCCCTCAGGGTCATCCCAGGCACCAGCCCTGAGCACTCTGTCTCATGCATTGAACCTGGACTGGTGATCTATTTCACATATGATAATATACATGTTTCAATGCTGTTCTCTCAAATCATCCCACCCTCGCCTTCTCTCACTGAGTCCAAAAGTCTGTTCTTTATATCTGTGTCTCTTTTGCTGCATCACATATAGGGTCATCATTACCATCTTTCTAAATTTCATATATATGCATTGATATACTGTATTGGTGTTTTTCTTTCTGACTTACTTCACTCTGTATAATAGACTCCAGTTTCACCCATCTCATTAGAACTGATTCAAATACATTCTTTTATATAGCTGAGTAATATTCCATTTTCATACTTTTCATGTGGTTCTCAAGGCAAGATTACTGAAGTGGTTTGCCATTCCCTTCTCCAGTGGACCACATTCTGTCAGACTTCTCCACCATGACCTGCCCATCTTGGGTGGCCCCACACGGCATGGCTTAGTTTCATTGAGTTAGACCAGTCCATGTGATTAGATTGACTAATTTTCTGTGATTATGGTTTAATCACAGAAAGGGTGTGATTAGGGCAGTGTGTCTGCCCTCTGATGCCCTCTTGCAACACCTACAGTCTTACTTGGGTTTCACTTACTTTGGATGTGGGGTATATCCTCACTGCTGCCTCTCCTGACCTTGAATGTGGAGTTGCTCCTCTTGGCCCTCCTGTGCCTGTGCAGCCACTGCTCCTTGGACGTGGAGTTGCTCCTCTACTGGGGAGTTCCTCTTTCAGTATCCTATTATTTTGCCTTTTCATACAGTTCATGGGGTTCTCAAGGCAAGAATACTGAAGTGGTTTGCCATTCCCTTTTCCAGCGGACCACATTCTGTCAGACCTCTCCACCATGACCTGCCCGTCTTGGGTGGCCCCACACGGCATGGTTTAGTTTCATTGAGTTAGACAAGGATGTGGAGTGGGTAGCCTATCCCCTCTCCACCCGATCTTCCCAACCCAGGAATTGAACTGGGGTCTCCTGCATTGCAGGTGGATTCTTTACCAACTGAGCTATGAAGGACTTCCCCTAATCCTATTTCCTCAACATTCCCTCATTTGAAATTTATCATTTGCTGCCTGAGGTTAAGGTTCTTTATACTTTTTTCCCCCATTTTTTAAATCGTTAACTCCTTAAGGGCAGGTGCAATGTTTTACTCTGGATGGTATTCTCTGCGGGCACTTAATATGTACTTGAGAAAAGATTGTTGAAATAACACATGCTGGAGAAGGTGTGGAAAAAAGTGAATTCTCTTACACTGTTGGTCAGAATATAAGTTGGTGCTACCACTACAGAGAACAGTATGGAGGTTCCTTAAAAACCAAAAACAGAGTTCCCATATGATCCAGTAATCTCACTCCTGGGCATATATCTGGACAAAACTATAATTGAAAAAGATACATGAACCACTATGTTCATAGCAGCACTATTCACAACAGTCAAAACATGGAAAGAACCTAAATGTCCGTTGACAGATGAATGGATAAAGAAGATGGGGTACATATATAAAATGGAACATTACTCAGCCATAAAAAAGAAGGAAATAATACCATTTGCAGTAACATGGATGGACCTAGAGGTTATCATAGTAAGTGAAGTGAGAAAAACAAATACCATATGATATCATGTGGAATCTAAAATATAGCACAAATGAACTTATCCATGAAACATAAACAGATTCATAGACATAGAGAACAGACTTATGGTGGCCAAGTGTGTGGGGGGATGGAGCAGGAACTTGGGATTAGCAGATTCAAACTATTATATTAATATATATGATAGAGAAACTCAGTTCAGTCGCTCAGTCGTGTCCGACTCTTTGCGACCCCATGAATCACAGCACGCCAGGCCTCCCTGTCCATCACCATCTCTCGGAGTTCACTCAGACTCACATCCATCGAGTCAGTGATGCCATCCAGCCATCTTATCCTCGGTCGTCCCCTTCTCCTCCTGCCCCCAATCCCTCCCAGCATCAGAGTCTTTTCCAATGAGTCAACTCTTCGCATGAGGTGGCCAA
>SJYT01008274.1:95246-122778 GCA_006410635.1 Cephalophus harveyi
CACTGTTTATAATAGCCAGGACATGGAAACAACCTAGATGTCCATCAGCAGATGAATGGATAAGAAAGCCGTGGTACATATACATAATGGAGTATTACTCAGCCATTAAAAAGAATACATTTAAATTAGTTCTAATGAGGTGGATGAAACTGGAGCCTATTATACAAAGTGAAGTAAGCCAGAAAGAAAAACACCAATACAGTATACTAATGCATATATATGGAATTTAGAAAGATGGTAATGATAACCCTGTATGCGAGACAGCAAAAGAGACACAGATGTATAGAACAGTCTTTGGACTCTGTGGGAGAGGGAGAGGGTGGGATGTTTTGGGAAAATGGCATTGAAACATGTATAATATCATATATGAAACGAATTGCCAGTCCAGGTTCGATGCATGATACTGGATGCTTGCGGCTGGTGCACTGGGATGACCCAGAGGGATGGTATGGGGAGGGAAGAGGGAGGGTGGCTCAGGATGGGGAACACGTGTATACCTGTGGCGGATTCATGTTGATGTATGGCAAAACCAATACAATATTGTAAAGTAATTAACCTCTAATTAAAATAAATAAATTTATATTTTAAAAATGTAATAAAAAAAAGAGGTTGTGAACAGGTAAAGACAGCAGAGAACACTGATTTGAGACGACATATGAACATGCCTATGTGGGTGTATTATGCAGTGTTTCATATATGAACATTTTAGTAACTTTGTATTGTTCACCAATGCCTTGTGAAATGGAGTATTTTTTCTTTTTAATGGAGGAGTCAATGAAATGCTGACTCCTACTTTTATGTCAGAATGAAGTGAAATCAGAGACAGTTCATGGAAAGATAACAACATGTTATCTTGGGGTAACATGGGGAAAATACTCTTCTTAAAAATTAATAAAATTGAAGTGAAAGTGAAAGTGAAGTCGCTCAGTCGTGTCCGACTCTTAGCGACCCCATGGACTGCAGCCTACCAGGCTCCTCCATCCATGGGATTCTCCAAGCAAGAGTACTGGAGTGGGGTGCCATTGCCTTCTCCAATATGATTGAAAGAGAATGTTAAAAAGAAACTAAAGATAAAAATTTAAATCCCTGTTGATATGAATGTTATTTTAACTATTTTAAAAACATTTTTGGACTTCGTATTTTGACATAATTGTAGATTCATACAAAGAGTCGGACACAATTGAGCGACTAAGCACACACAAGAAGTTATAAAATGGTAGAGTCTCATGTACCCTCTCCCTAGTTTCCCCCAGTGACATCACTTTATATTTCTATGGTATAATAGCAAAGCCAGGACACTGGCACATTACTGTTACCAGAGTACAGACTTTATTAGGCTATTCCCAATTTTTAACCTGCATTCCTTTGTGTACATGTGTGAATATATGCACTCATGCTAAGTTGCTTCAGTCGTGTCTGACTCTTTGCAAGCCTATGGACTATAGCCCACCAGGCTCCCCTGTCCATGTTCTCCAGGCAAGAATACTGAAGTGGGTTGCCATGCCCTCCTCCAGGGGATCTTCCCAACCTGGGGATCAAAGCTGCTTCTCCTTAGTTTCCTGTGTTGCAGGCAGATTCTTTACCGCTGCAACAAAGCGATCCTTCCTCGGCTACCGGGGAAGCCCTATGTGCGTATGAAGTGAACCTGAAAGTCCAAGTCGCTGTCATGTCCAACTCTTTGCAACCCCATGGACTTTACAGTCCATGGAATTCTCCAGGCCAGAAGCCTTTCCCTTCTCCAGGGGATTTTTCTAATCCAGGGATGGAACCTAGGTTTCCCGCAATGCAGGTGGATTCTTTACCAGCTGAGCCACAAGGGAAGCCCAAGAATACTGGAGTGGGTAGCCTATCCCTTCTTCAGTGGATCTTCCTGACCCAGGAATTGAACCAGGGTCCCTTGCATTGCAGGTGGATTCTTTACCAACTGAGCTATTAAGGAATCCCATGTGGGTACAGTTCTATGCAATTTAATCCCATGTATAGATTCATGGAGCCACAGTTAAGATGTACAGTTCCATCACAGCAGAAGAACTCAATCATGCTACTTCTTTGGATTTGCCTGCCCCTGAGAAACTGCTCGTCTGTTCTCCATTGGTATAGTTTTGTCTTTTCGAGAATGTATACAAATGCTATCATACAGAATATCTCTGAAATCCACTGTTTTTTACAGCACAGTGGCCTTGAGGACTTTCTAGATTGTCATGTGTATCCATCTATATGTAGCTCATTCTTTTCTTTTTCCTTGTTGAGTAGTATTCCCATGGCCTTCTCTTTAGAGTGGATAATTTTCAAGAACTTCTCATAGAACTCAGGAAGGCACTTACTATCATGAGTTTAGTATAAAATGAGGCAACACAGAATAGTCAATAGAAGAGGTGCACAGGGCAAGGTACAGAGGGTGAATGGCTGCCATCTCTGAAGAGGTCTCTCAGCACCTCTGTATGTTCACCAACCTGGAGGCTCTCTGAACCCTGTTGTTCATGGGTTTTTAATGAAGATTTCATTACATTCAGTTCAGTTAAGTCGCTCAGTTGCGTCCGACTCTTTGCAACCCCTTGAATCGCAGCACGCCAGGCCTCCCTGTCCATCACCAACTCCCAGAGTTCACTCAGACTCACGTCCATCGAGTCAGTCATTGATAATTAACTCAATTTTTAGCCCTTCCCCTTTTCCAGAAAGTTGGGAGATACAGCTAGAAGTTCTCAACTTCTAATCAAAGCTTCATCTTTTTGGCCACCAGCCTTCCTTCTGAAGTTATTTAGGGGACAAGAGTTAGTTACTTCATTAGAACAAGAGCCACACCTATTACTCTCATCAGAATGTTCCAAAGGTTTTAAGACTGTGTGCCAAGAACCAGAGACAAAGACCACACAAATTTCTATAATGCTATATCACTGTAGAGATTCTATATACTGAAATGTCAAATAACTACCAGAATTGTAGCAAGTAACTGGGACCATTGCATCTAATATCATCTATTAAAGAATATATTTTTACTGAATATGTGATGCACTGTTCTATGTGACTCAAGCTGTTTTTTAATGAACATTGAACACTTTATGCCTCACTTTTCATCAATAATGAAAATTAATGTTAAAAAAGAGGTTTCTTGTGACATTTCAATTTTCCTTAAAGTTTGTCAGTAGTAAATTGAACTAGTGCTTGAGGACAACCTTCTACAAAGGGATAATTGTTATTTTAAAATTGTTCTTTGAATGCAGGTACAGATTTGGGACATCTGAAAATGAGGGGAGTTATTGTTAGTGTATATCGTGTGGCCAGCACTGCAATTTCTTATGGTGGAAAAGAGGTATTCTCAGGTCATACTGAGAAGAGAAATGACTCAAGCCCCAGAGGTCCTTAGCTCTACTCTGAACTAATCCTTAGACAGATAACACTGGGAATAACGATTATTTCTGCTCATTGCAAGAGGTTAAGTAAACTGAGCTTTCCGAGCTTAACCTTTCCGTTCTCGAATTTTCACACCAATAATACACATTGTCTGCATTGATTGTATTGGCTATTGAAGTGTCAGACTTAATTATTTACATTAGGATGCGAGATGGTATTGAGGGAGAAAATAAATTTACTCCTGTCTGCTTCATTGGCTTAGTTCCAAAGCAGAGAACCTTGCAGGAATGTTTCCTGTCATTGTCAAAATGGGTATACTTGAGAAAATCTGCATACATACGTTTCAAAATAAAATATAATTATGATTACCAAATAAAATGTTATGAAATAACAAAACATTTTAAAGGCCTCTCAACATTATTACTGCAGTTTCAAGGAATAGGTATAGATGTTCTATTTTTGACACATTATCCAAAGCAAAAGATTAATTTTTTCCCACTCTGAGTGATGAATGTGACTAGAGGGTGAGACTTAAGGTATTTTGAAGAAAGTTCACATGCCTGGTTTCAGGAATGCATACCTGATGGCATACAATTTGAATAGAAAGCCCAGATCTTCAGTTTATCTTATTTCTCCCTAACAACACACTGGATCTTATGAACTTTGTTGTCAGAATGTGCCTACTTTTTCTTGGGCACAGACTTACAACTGAATCCAGTTAAGTGTTTTCCTTTTCTCCTCTTGTTTTTCCTATTCTCTGAAAAGAGGTGTTGTCAGAGTCTTTTTGACTAAAGCAGTTGGTGCAGCCTGTAATTCTAACTCTCCATGAAAAATTGCTCTTTGGATATTTATTCCAAGACTACAAAGTTTGGCTGCTATTATTATTACCTTTTCTGACTCACTCAGTAGTTCTGTGGAATACTTTGCCCCATTCTTACTATTTTAGGAGAGATCAAAACCCGTAGATTGACTTGCCCAAAGCTCAAACTCATGTCAATGTCATGGCTCAGTGGTAAAGAATCCGCCTGCCAAAGCACGAGATGCAGGAGACTCGGGTTTGATCCCTGGGTCGAGAAGATCCCCTGGGGAAGGGAATGGCCACCCACTCCTGTATTCTTGCCTGGAGAATCCCATGGACAGAGGAGCCTGGTGGCTACAGTCCATGGAGTCGCAAAGAGTCGGACACGACTGAGGACGAACACGCAGGGTCAAGTCAGCCCCAGAACCTGAACCCATGGCTTATGAGCTTTCTGACTTTTACAACTAAGAGACACCAGTTTCGCTGTCATTCAGGGGATCAAGAGCTATCCCAGAATGGGGATTATGCAGTCCATTGCATCCCTTCCCAACAACACAAGGCAGGGAAATGAAATAAAATGACATGGAAATCTGCCTGTTATGCCTCTTAGTGAAATGCAATTGAAACCATATAAGGAGTTTGTCTTATACAGTTTTACTTTTTTTGGGTTCATACTAGACAAACTGGTGAGAAGAATTTGATGAAGGGAAGCTTCATATAAACAGAAGTAAAGTCCTGATCACTCACATTCTTCATCCTCTTTTCTTCCCAGCTCAGCTCTGGCTCCTGTCTAATCTGGCTGTCAGGCCGCCTGGAAGCTGGTGCAAATGAGGCAGAAAACTGGGCTATGTTCCAGGGAGAGAATCTCTTCTGGGTCACTTTCACACATTTTTAAACACAGAAAGCAGGGCTTTTCTGGCTGAGCAAGAAGACTGGTTATTGTCTCATCGTCCTTTAGTATCTCTTCAGACAGGCTCAGCATCTTTCATCTGACAAGACACAGATGGGGTTATTAATAATATTTTATCTTTAGGTCAGTTTTGCTCACAGTTCCTTCTATGAGATGTTTTTTAAAAATTCATAGTAAAATTCCTTTTTTCTATTGAGATCTCTGTACTTCCTTTAGTATCTCTTCAGACAGGCTCAGCATCTTTCATCTGACAAGACACAGATGGGGTTATTAATAATATTTTATCTTTAGGTCAGTTTTGCTCATAGTTCCTTCTATGAGATGTTTTTTAAAAATTCATAGTAAAATTCCTTTTTTCTATTGAGATCTCTGTTTAGAATGTCTCTATACATTTCCAAAAAATAGCTAAAATCCCCAAATCCAATTATAGATAATCTGCTGAAATTCAAAGGAAGCACAGTAATATTTACCTTGTGAAGCTGCCACTGTGTGATACTTTGTATTCCTGATTTCAATATTGTTGAATTTTTGGAAAACTGTAGCAGCTGTATGAGTGTTTTGCCTTGCTTCATCATGAAAATATATGTCATTCAAGTAAAATATGAATTAGTGACATAAGGTGAGGGTTTTAAGGAAAAACCCCAAGTGACCAAGCTTGTATATTTTAAGAGACCCCATGATATTTTAGAGAACAAGAAGCACCCAAATAACCTGTCACTTAGGCAAATCCAAGTCTGCTTTTGGCCATTTCCACGATTCCAAGAAACTTGTCTTTTCTTGTCCAGTCCCACCCTACATTAACCAGTGTTGCATTCCCCCCTCCCCCCCTTTTTAATAGTTGTTATTTATTTATTTGGCTGCACCAGATCTTAGTTGTTGCATGTGGGATCTAGTTCCCTGATCAGGGATTGAACTTGGGCCGCTGAACTGGGGGCTCAGAGTCCTAGCCACTGGACCAGCAGGGAAATCCCTTAACTAGTATGGCACCCCACTCCAGTACTCTTGCCTGGAAAGTCCCATGGACGGAGGAGCCTGGTAGGCTGCAGCCCATGGGGTCGCTAAGAGTTGGACACGACTAAGCGACTTCCCTTTCACTTTTCACTTTCATGCATTGGAGAAGGAGGTGGCAACCCACTCCAGTGTTCTTGCCTGGAGAATCCCAGGGACAGGGGAGCCTGGCGGGCGGCCGTCTATGGGGTCGCACAGAGTCAGACACGACTGAAGTGACTTAGCAGCAGCAGCAGCAGTGTTACTTTGTAATACACTTCATAAATTAGTTGGATTGCTGACTTAAGGAAAAAAAAAAAAGAACATTAAAGGATTCTGATTAAATAATTAAGAACCTGTTTTGCTTTCCAAATGAATCTAACCAGAACCCCATTGTGCACTATAGAGGGCTTCCTAGGGCTTTCCAGTCTCTTGTATTGGTAGGCAGATTCTTTACCACTGAGCCAGCTGGGAAGCCTGGCAAAAACTTGAGGAGACGCCAAAAGGAACTCCATTAAGATTTGTCCCAAAGGAAAGGAGTCATTGATTATAAATAGAGCTGAAAGTGCCACCTAGTGGTCTTTGAGGAAAATACAGGAAATGTACTTTCTACAGTGAAATTACTATTATTTTTTTCCCAAGCTTTTGCGATATATTTCTTGATTTTTTCAGTTGCAAATAACTCAAATAGTGCATATCATGACAAAGTACTGGTAATTTCAAACCGCATTTGTCAGAGTCTTGTAGATAATAAGGGCAGAGACACACTCAGGCAGCCTCAGGTGATGAGTTTTTGAAAAGGATACATGTCTAAGAAAGGAGATACAAAAAACTTAATTAGTAGTCCAAACAGCCAGATCTATTCGGGAGTTGGAACCAGGAATTCCTGTTCAGAAGTTATAGCAGTTCTACTGATCTAAAAATCACTTTGTTCATCTTATCATATGAGATGCTTGGGTCATTGTGTCCCACTCTCAACCATCCAGGAGTACCCCGTTATGTATCTATCCTATGTGTAGGTGACCTAAAATTTATTCCCTGAAGAAATTAAACAGCATTGAAATGATCTCCCTGTGTAAATACTCACTCCCTTCCGAAGTGAAGTGAAGTCGCTCAGTTGTGTCCGACTCTTTGTGACCCCATGGACTGTAGCCCACCACACTTCTCTGGGATTTTCCAGGCAAGCGTACTGGAGTGGGTTGCCATTTCCTTCTCCACAGGATCTTCCCAACCCAGGGATCGAACGAACCCAGGTCTCCCGCATTGTAAGCAAAACGCTTTTCCGTCTGAGCCTCCAGCGAAGTCTTCACTCCCTTCCAGGTAGCCCCAAAGCAGTGCTTGCCAGCCTTGGCCCCCTCTATGTGATTCTTAACGTTTAAGGATTACTTGGAGGGTTTATTAAAACAGTTTCTTCATCTCATCGTTTGAATTTCTGTTTCACTAGGTATGAGTTGAAGCCAGGGAACTTGCCTTTTTAAAAGGTTCCCAGAGAATGCCTAGAACCATATTTTGGGAACCATTCATGTGGATAGTGGGCTTCCCAGGTGGTTCAGCGGTATAGATCCTGCCTGCAAAGCAGGGGGTGTGGATTTGATCCTTGGGTCGGGAAAATCCCCTGGAGAAGCAAATGGCTATCCATTGCAGTATTCTTGCCTGAGAAATCCCATGGACAGAGGACCCTGGCAGGCTACGATCAATGGAGTCACAAAAGAGCTGGACACGATTGAGAGACCGAAAAACAACAACAGCAACATGAACTGTTAATCAGCTTTTTAGAGCCTTTTCCTTACATGTGAATATGCAAAAGAGGATTGCTATATATTTGGGCGTGGGGGGCGGGGGGACTTCAGCAATGAAAAAGAAAAGTAAAGACAGAAACATGGCAGGAAACAGAAGGCAACTTAAACAGTTTTGAAAAAGTATTGCATTCATCCATTCAATAAACCTCTACTGAAGCCAAATAGTTGCCAGAAGTCATTCTAAGAGGTGCTGGGGATATAGCAGTGGTATCGTCTTCAGAGATTTGAAAAAAATATGACTTTCAACTAAGTGTCTATGCTCAGTAATCCTGTAATTCAAGCAGAGGAATGGATCAAATGTATTTTTAGGTATGCAAAAATGTATCTTCCCTGTAAGATTTATTTCTTTATGAAATTTGATGACAATTATTCTTGTTCAGTCACTCGGTTGTGTCCAACTCTTGGTAACCCCATGGACTGCAGCACACCAGGCTTCCCTGTCCCTCACTACCTCCTGTAGTTTGCTCCAACTCATGTCCATTGAGTCAGTGATGCCATCCAACCATCTCATCCTCTGTCGTCCCCTTCTTCTCTTGCCCTCAATCTTTCCCAGATTAGGGTCTTTCCCAGTGAGTTGACTCTTTGCATCAGGTGGCCAAAGTATTGGAGTTTCAGCTTCAACATTGATCCTTCCAATGAGTATTCAGATTTGATTTCCTTTAAGATTGACTAGTTTGATCTCCTTGCAGACCAAGGGACTTTTAAGAGTCTTCTCTAGCACCACAATTTGAAAGCATCCATTCTTTGGCATTCAGCCTTCTTTATGGCCCAACTCACATCCTTACATGACTACTGAAAAAGCCAAAGTTTTGACTATATGGACCTTTGTCGGCAAAGTGATGTCTCTGCTTTTTAATACTCTGTCTAGGTTTGTCATAGCTTCTCTTTCAAGGAGCAATCATCTTTTATTTTCATGGCTGTAGTCCAACCAGTCCATTCTGAAGGAGATCAACCCTGGGATTTCTTTGGAAGAAATGATGCTAAAGCTGAAACTCCAGTACTTTGATCACCTCATGTGAAGAGTTGACTCATTGGAAAAGACTCTGATGCTGGGGGGGATTGGGGACAGGAGGAGAAGGTGACGACAGAGGATGAGATGGCTGGAAGGCATCACTGACTCGACGGACGTGAGTCTGAGTAAACTCTGGGAGTTGGTGATGGACAGGGAGGCCTGGCGTGCTGCGATTCATGGGGTTGCAAAGAGTCGGACACGACTGAGCGACTGAACTGAACTGAACTGAACTGAGTCACCATCTGCAGTGATTTTGGAGCCCAAGAAAACAAAGTCTGCCACTGTTTCCCCATCTATTTGCCATGAAGTGATGGGACCGGATGCCATGATCTTAGTTTTTTGAATGTCGAGTTTTAAGCCAGCTTTTTCACTCTCCTCTTTCACCTTCGTCAAGAGGCTCTTTAGTTCTTCTTCACTTTCTGCCATTAGGGTGGTATCATCTGCTTGTCTGAGGTTACTGATATTTCTCTCAGAAAACTTGATTCCAGCTTGTGATTCAATATACTCCAATAAAATGAAGAAATAAACTAACGGGAGGAAGGTTGGGATGCAGTAAGTGCAGTCTGAGACAATCCTTAGGATGATAATCATGAAATAAGCCTGAGAAACAGCCTGGCTTACAGCAGGGAGATAGAAGATTCTGAGAGTGAGGTCTTCGGAAAAATAGAGGTTTCATAGAGGATCTGCTCTATTGAATTTTATGACAGGAGAATTATTATTAAAAGTAAATTTTATGAAGGAAAGAAAAACAATGAGAGACTCAGGAAATCAGTGCAGGAAAGGAAATATAATCGCTGTAAAGTTCTTGGCTTCAAAATTTCCTAAAAGCGTAAACAGATGTTAATGATTTTAGTGACACTTTATATAACTGTGTTGGGAGAAAAAGATGGAGAATAGATGGAGGGTGGGAGAAGAGAATAAATACTTGTACATTATAGTTGTACATAAGTAAGTTGAAAATAGTTAATTAAGAAATGGCAGCTTGCAGATAATATTTTGAGATTTGATGCGAACTGCCAAAATAAATAGGGCACGAACTTAACAAGTGTTTCCTCTTAGAGTAAGATAGATAAGGAGGAAGAAGCAAGGCAGAAATAATTGCTTTTCTTTATGGGTCTTTTTATCCCATTTTATTTTTGAATTATATGTAAGTATTGCTTAGACAAAAATTTAAAATTTGAAAAAATAAAAAGCTTTTGGGGGAAGAATTAATACATTTTGCTTAAGAGCTTTTCTGTGTTATAAATAACTGTCTTTCAGTCTTATTTTTATTAATAGGAGGTGGAGAGTTTTTTTGTTCAGAAAGAAGGACACTCAATATTTATAAATTTAGTTTAATTATCTTCTCTTTAACCAGATTTGACTTAGAAAAACAAGTTTTGGAAGATAACATTGGGGCCTAATAGACTCTTGCTATGATATACATCACTGGAATCTGGAGTTTGATACTGTGGGCCCATCTAAGGCTTTTTAAAGCTCTTTTAGAAGTTAAAAAAATTTCTTTGACTGCATTGGGTGTTCTCTGTGGCATGTGGGTTTAGTTGCCCCTTGACATATGGGATCTTAGTTCCCTGGTCAGGGATCAAACCTGTGTCCTCCAGCATTTCAAGGTGGATTCTTAACCATTGGACCACGAGGGAAATCCTTAAGGCTTTTTAAACACCTCATCCAACAAATATTGATTATAAATGTGTTGTGTATCTAGAATCATAAAACTAACAAAATTTATTATTATTACTGTTATTAAAGTGTTACTCTACCTATATTCTGCTTTTTCAGTCAGGAAATAAAAAACTGAGGAGAACTGGCATCCTCTAAGTGGGTCATTTTAAGATCTTCAGGCAGGAGAGGGGAGATGGGAGGAAGGTCTGGTTCCACTGGAAAGAGAAGCAAATGGGTTTGGAGATTTGTTTCTCAGATTCATCTGAATCATTTAAATTTTCACTCCAATTCTGAGAGGCAGTGATGTCAGCTGAAATTGCAATTTTGTAACCCAAAGGGTGAATGTGGGACTGAACACCAAGAATTAGAATCCATCAAACTACCTGTAATGTTATCCTCGGAGTAGATCTTCAAGGTGCAGTAAGCTTCGTATCAAAAAAATTTTCAAAATGGTTTGGCAGAAGTCGTAGAACTTCTGCCAAATGGTTTGTAGAACTGCTTTTTGAAAAGTAATGGGCAGCCATTTTTGTCTTCCCTAAAAGTGCAATGACATCCTTTTCCTTCTTTGTCTGTTGAGGCATGGCCCTAACTAAGCACCTCGTCCTTTGGAAGATCATTCTTCAAATTATTATTTATTCCTTATTTTTGCAATTCCATCTAGAATCTGCTTCGGTCATTCAAATAAGTAAGTGAAATGAGGGTGTCTCTTTTTTATTCAAAATACAGGAGATGGCCTAACAGTGTAGTTAAGACATGGGGATTTATTGCCTGGCTTCTTGGCCTGCTGGCTAAGCAAACTCTGGGCCTAAATTCTTTATATGTAAATGATGAAAATAGTGGTTGTTGTTATGTTGTTGCACTCGGTCATTTCTGACTCTTTGTGACCCCATGGATTATAGCCCTCCAGGTTCCTCTATCCATGGGATTTTCCAGGCAAGAATACTGGAATGGGTTGCCATTTCCTTTTTCAGGAGATCTTCCCAACCCACAGATAGAACTCACATCTCTTATCTATCCTGCATTGGTAGGCAGGTTCTTTCTCACTATCGCCAGCTGGGAAGCCTGAAAATAATAGTATCTACCTCAAAAGTTTGTTGTGAGGATCAAATGTGTTAAAAGATACAGAGCACTTGTAAATGTTAGCCATTATTGTTTACATATGTTTACAATCAAATAATTTTAAATGTCATATATTTAAAAAATCATTCAATGTAATTGTGGAGCATTTCAAAGAAAATGATTTAAAAAAAAATTTTGGCTGCATTGTGTGGCATGTGGAATCTTAATACTTCAACCAGGAGTCAAATCTGTACCCCCTGCATTGAAAGTGTAGAGTCTTAACTACACAACTGCCAGGCAACTTCCCAGAGAAAACACTTTAAGGGACACTTTGCATGTGTATATTGCTGCAAATAGTGTTATTAATATTTCATTTTCTGAAAATCATGGAATAATCAAATAAAACAATTTATAAGGTAAATTGTTTACCTTTTAGGAGAAGGCAATGGCACCCCACTCCAGTACTCTTGCCAGGAAAATCCCATGGACAGAGGAGCCTGGTAGGCTGCAGTACATGGGATCGCGAAGAGTCGGACCTGACTGAGCGACTTCCCTTTCACTTTTCACTTTCATGCATTGGAGAAGGAAATGGGAACCCACTCCAGTGTTCTTGCCTGGAGAATCCCAGGGACAGGGAAGCCTGGTGGGCTGCCGTCTATGGGGTCACACAGAGTTGGACACGACTGAAGTGACTTAGCATGCATGCATTTAAGCTTTTAACATTGGGATGATAATTTTTATTATAAATGTCAGACCAGGGGGTTCAGGATGGGGAACACGTGCATACCTGTGGTGGATTCATGTTGATGTATGGCAAAACCAATACAATATTGTAAAGTAATTAACATCCAATTAAAATAAATACATTTATATTAAAAAAAATCAGACCAGTTATACAAAACATGTGTGTGTGTATTGTGTGTGTGTGTGTTAAGTTGCTTCAGCCTTGTCCAAATCTTTGCAACACTATGGACTGTAGCTTGCCAGATTCCTCAGTCCATGGGATTCCCCAGGCAAGAATCTTGGAGTGGGTTGCCATTCCCTCCTCCAGGGGATCTTCCGGACCCAGGGGTTGAACCCACATTTCTTATGTCTCCTGCATTGGCAGGCAGGTTTTTACCACTAGCACCACCAGGGAAGTCCATAGAATATGTAATAACATGCGTTTCTAGCATCAAAGTCAATATCTATTATTATTGTTTCTGCCACCAAGTGCTATAGGGTTGAGAAATTTGATTTAATCTTCTAGTCAATTCATTTATTTTATTTTTTTTCAACTTCTAAAATTGACGTATAGTTGATTTACACTGTGTTAGTTTCTAGTGTACAGTTCAGGTCAGTTCAGGGGCTCAGTCTTGCCTCCCTGTCCATCACCAACTCCCAGAGTTTACTCACACTCATGTCCATTGAGTCGGTGGTGGGATTTAACCATCTCATCCTCTGTCATCCCCTTTTCCTCCCACCTTCAATCTTTCCCAGCATCAGGGCCTTTACAGATGAGTCAGTTCTTCACATGAGGTGGCCAAAGTATTGGAGTTTCAGCTTCAACATCAGTCTTTACAATGAATATTCAGGACAGATTTCCTTTAGTATGCACTGGTTGGATCTCTTTACAGTCCAAGGGACTCTCAAGAGTCTTCTCCAACACCACAGTTCAAAAGCATCAATTCTTCAGACTCAGCTTTGTTTATAGTCCAACTCTCACATCCATTCATGACTACTGAAAAAACTATTGCTTAGACTAAATGGACCTTTGTTGGCAAAGTAATGCCTCTGCTTTTTAATATGCTGTCTAGGTTGGTCATAACTTTCCTTCCAAGGAGTCAGTGTCTTTTAATTTCATGGCTGCAGTGGCCATCTGCAGTGATTTTGGACCACTCCAAAATAAAGTCTGCCACTGTTTCCACTGTTTCTCCATCTATTTTCCATGAAGTGGTGGGACCAGATGCCATGATCTTAGTTTTCTAAATGCTCGTTTTAAGTCAATGTTTTCACTCTCTTTTACTTTCATCAAGAGGCTCTTTAGTTCCTCTTCACTTTCTGCCATAATGGTGGTGTTATCTGCATATCTGAGGTGATTGATATTTCTCCCAGCAATCTTGATTCCAGCTTGTGCTTCATCCAGCACAGCATTTCTCATGACGTACGCTGCATATAAGTTAAATAAGCAGGGTGACAATATACAGCCTTGATGTACTCCTTTCCCCATTTGGAACTGGTCTGCTGTTCCATGTCCAGTTCTAACTGTTGCTCCTTGACCTGAATACAGATTTCTCAGGAGGCAGGTCAGGTAGTCTGGTATTCCCATCTTTCAGAATTTTCCACAGTTTATTGTAATCAACACAGTCAAAGGCTTTGGCATAGTCAATAAAGCAGAAATAGATGTTTTTCTGGAACTCTCTTGCTTTTTCCATGATCCAGTGGATGTTGGCAATTTGATCTCTGGTTCTTCTGCATTTTCTAAATCCAGCTTGAACATCTGGAAGTTCACAGTTCATGTATTGTTGAAGCCTGGCTTGGAGAATTTTGAGCATTACTTTGCTAGCGTGTGAGATGAGTGCAATTGTGTGATAGTTGGACCATTCTTTGGCATTGCCTTTCTTTGGAATTGGAATGAAAACTGACTTTTTCCAGGCCTGTGGCCACTGCTGAGTTTTCCAAATGTGCTGGCATATTGAGTGCAGCACTTTCACAGCATCATCTTTTAGGATTTGAAATAGCTCATCTAGAATGCCATCACCTCCACTAGCTCTGTTCATAGTAATGCTTCCTAATAACTCACCTAGAGCCAGACATCCTGGAATGTGAAGTCAAGTGGGCCTTAGAAAGCATCGTACTACTAAGGAGATCCAACCAGTCCATTCTAAAGGAGATCAGTCCTGGGTGTTCTTTGGAAGGAATGGTGCTAAAGCTGAAACTCCTATACTTTGGCCACCTGATGTGAAGAGTTGACTCACTGGAAAATACTCTGATGCTGGGAGGGACTCGGTGCAGGAGGAGAAGGGGATGACAGAGGATGAGATGGCTGGATGGCATCACCCACTCGATGGGCATGAGTTTGGGTGAACTCCGGGAGTTGGTGATGGACAGAGAGGCCTGGCGTGGTGCATTTCATGGGGTCGCAAGGAGTCAGTCAGACACAACTGAGTGACTGAAGTGAACTGAACTGAATTGAACTGAAGGCCCACTTGATTTTGCATTCCAGGATGTCTGGCTCTAGGTTAGTGATCATACCATTGTAATAATTTAGGTCGTGAAGATCTTTTTTGTACAGTTCTTCTGTATATTCTTGCCACTTCTTCTTAATATCTTCTGCTTCTGTTAGGTCCATACCATTTCTGTCCTTTATTTTGCCCATCTGTGTATGAAATCTTCCCTTGGTATCTCTAATTTTCTTGAAGAGATCTTTAGTTTTTCCCATTCTATTATTTTCCTCTATTTCTCTGCACTGATCACTGAGGAAGGCTTTCTTATCTCTCCTTGCTATTCTTTGGAACGCTGCATTCAAATGGGTGTATCTTTCCTTTTCTCCTTTGCTTTTTGCTTCTCTTCTTTTCACAGCTATTTGTAAGGCCTCCTCAGATAGCCATTTTGCTTTTTTGCATTTCTTTTTCTTGGGGATGGTCTTGCTCCCTGTCTCCTGTACCAGGTCATGAACTTCTGTCTATCGTTCATCAGGCAATCTGTCTATCAGATCTAGTCCCTTAAATCTATTTCTCACTTCCACTGTAAAATCGTTAGGCATTTGATTTAGCTCATACCTGAATGATCTAGTCACTTCCCTTACTTTCTTCAATTTAAGTCTGAATTTGGCAATAAGGAGTTTATGATCTGAGCCACAGGCAGCTCTGGGTCTCTTTTTTTTTGCTGACTGTATAGAGCTTCTCCATCTTTGGCTGCAAAGAATATAATCAGTCTGATTTCGATGTCAACCATCTGGTGATGTCCATTTGTAGAGTCTTCACTTGTGATGTTGGAAGAAGGTGTTTATTATGACCAGTGCATTCTCTTGGCAAAACTCTGTTAGCCTTTGCCCTGCTTCATTCTGTACTCCAAGGCCAAATTTGCCTGTTCAGTTCAGTTCAATCGCTCAGTCATGTCTGACTCTTTGCAACCCCATGAACCGCAGCATGCCAAGTCTCCCTGTCCATCACCAACTTCTGGAGTTTACCCAAACTCGTGTCCATGGAGTCAGTGATGCCATCTAACCATCTCATCCTCTGTCATCCCCTTCTCTTCCTGCCTTCAATCTTTCCCAGCATTAGGGTCTTTTCAAATGAGTCAGCTCTTTGCATCAGGTGCCTCTTACTACAGGTGTTTCTTGATTTCTTACTTTCGCATTCCAGTCCCCTATAATGAAAAGGACATCTCTTTTGGGTGTTAGTTCTAGAAGGTCTTATAGGTCTTCATAGCACCACTCAACTTCTACTTCTTCAGCATTCCTGGTCAGGGCATAGACTTAGATTACCATGATAGTGAATGGTTTGCCTTGGAAATGAGCAGAGATCATTCTGTCATTTTTGAGGTTGCATCCAAGTACTACATTTCAGACTCTCTTATTGACTATGATAGCTACTCCATTTCTTCTAAGTACAGTATATATATATATGTATATATATTTCTAGTGTACAGTAGGTATATATTATTTTTCATTATGGTTCATTACAGGATATTGAATATAGTTCATTGTGCTATACAGTAGGACTTTATCTATTTTATATAGCTTGTATCTGCTAATCATAAACTCTTAATTTATCCTTCTTTTATGGCCTTCCCTCTTTGGTAACCATAAGTTTGTTTTCTGTATCTGTGAGTCTGTTATAAATGATATCATGATATTTGTCTTTCTCTGTCCCACTAGTCAATTCATTTACATGGTCATTTGATTCTGTCTTCCTTCATTTCATTGGACTGATATATTGTATGTTTGTTGTTAGCTACTTTGTTTTTTACATTTTATTAGGCATAGAATTATTTTACAGGGCTTGGTTCTAACCATCCATTCTGTGATCTTCTTGTCAGGTTTTAGCAATACTAAGATAAATACGATTAAAGTCCCTGTCACCAAGATGCTCACAGTACCTTCGTATAAGAAACATTTCATATTTCAGTATCAGTTCAGTTCAGTCACTCAGTCATGTCCGACTCTTTGCGACCCCATGAATCATAGCACACCAGGCCTCCCTGTCCATCACCAACTCCCAGAGTTCACTCAGACTCACGTCCATTGAATCAGTGATGCCATCCAGCCATCTCATCCTCGGTCGTCTCCTTCTCCTCCTGCCCCCAATCCCTCCCAGCATCAGAGTCTTTTCCAATGAGTCAACTCTTCGCATCGGGTAGCCAAAGTATTGAAGTTTCAGCTTTAGCATCATTCCTTCCAAATAAATCCCAGGGTTGATCTCCTTCAGAATGGACTGGTTGGATCTCCTTGCAGTCCAAGGGACTCTGAAGAGTCTTCTCCAACACCACAGTTCAAAAGCATCAGTTCTTCGGCGCTCAGCCTTCTTCACAGTCCAACTCTCACATCCATACATGACCACAGGAAAAACCATAGCCTTGACTAGACTGACCTTTGTTGGCAAAGTAATATCTCTGCTTTTCAATATGCTATCTAGGTTGGTCATAACTTTTCTTCCAAGGAGTAAGCGTCTTTTAATTTCATGGCTGCAGTCACCATCTGCAGTGATTTTGGAGCCCCCCAAAATAAAGTCTGACACTGTTTCCACTATTTCCCCATCTATTTCCCATGAAGTGATGGGACCAGATGCCATGATCTTAGTTTTCTGAATGTTGAGCTTTAAGCCAACTTTTTCACTCTCCACTTTCACCAAGAGGCTCATAAACGATGGTTTAAGTCTTGTGGAGGAATGCTTAAGAGCTTTGCCATTCATTTAACTTTTGCTAATCCTATTTTTCCCTCTGTAAAAAAATGAATAATAATAATAGTACCTATCTCATAGGATGCTCTCAGGAAGCACTTCCCCAACTTGACTGACCAGAAGAATCACATGAAGCACTTAAAAAAAATATAGATCCCTGCTCACCTTTCCTGAACTGTCTGAATTGGAGGTGATCAGAGAGGGCTTGGGAATTTTTATTTTTAGTAAGTACTGTAGGTGATTTTTATAATAAAAAACTTGGAAACATTGGTTTACTGCAGTGTTTCTCAAAGTGATTTTGATTTTTTTTTTGGATTCCATTCTAACTAACTGAATCAAAAACTCTGAGCCTAGCAATCATTTTATAAAAAATCAATCATATTTCTCTTTTAAAAATTATTTATTTATTTATTTGGTTGCAGTGGGTCTTAGTTGCAGCACCTGGGATCTTTCTAGCAGAGCATGGACTCTCTAGTTGTGGAGCATGGGCTTCCAGCATGTGGGCTCTGGAGCAGTGAACTAAGTGGTTCCTCCAAGGTATGTGGAATCTCAATTGCCCCATCAGGGATCATGTCCCATGCATTAAAAGGCAGATTCTTTATCACCAGACTACCAGGGAAGTCGGGTGAGTCTTTCAATCACATTAAAAAAAAAAAAAAACCTTCCAAGAGATTTGGATCCCCACAGCAGTTTGAGAACTGTGATGTCTTAAATTAGATAATTTAAGTTTGGTTTAAATTAGGTAAGCTTTAACTAGTACCTATCCAAATGAACTCTAATGATTATTGATAACATAGGAAAGGATCAAGTCAGCATCTTACCTTCCAAACTATGAGTGAATTGGTAGCCTAGTTTCCAGGCATCTGTTTCAATTTTTGTCAGCGTTTCTTTATATGCAGGCTTGGGAAAAAAGACTAAAATCACAACTTAGAGTCTAGATTTTGAATTCTAGAGAATTCCTTGTAGACAAGTCTTGTGACAGATAACGTGGCAGATTTATTCGTTAATTGAACACACATTGGACATCAAAATGTGCATTAAAATATTTGGAATAGTTCCTGCCATTCAAAAAAAAAAAAATCAAGTTGATGAAGCAAGAAACACACATGTGATATTTGCCCTTCAACTTATTTAACTTTTCTCATTTTTCTTATGCCACAACATATTCAAAATAATCATCAAATTCTGTTGATTCTACCTCTATAAGTTCCTTCCACTTCTTCCACTTCTCTTTACCTGCACATTGCTTTCCAATATCAGATCTTTCTTTTTTAGTCTCTTTGAGCCTTCCTGCTCTTAAAGTTTTTCCTTCCTTTCATAACTGGTTTGATGTTTATAATAAAGAGATATTATCCAGATGTCTTCACACTGCACTCAGAGCTATCTTCCTAAAAGGCAAATGTTATCACATTGCTTCCTTTTCCAAAACCCTCAAAGGCCTCTCATTATGATAAAGTATAAACTATGTTACTTCTCCTTAAGGATCTGTATAATCTCAATTCTTTTGGTCACAATCTTTTGTTAGGCTGGAGGCTTAGTCTCGTGTGTGCACGTGGGCAAGTTAAATAGTTAGTACTTAAGTCTATGGGGTCCAAAAAGTCGGACACGACTGAGCAACTTTCACTTCAGTTCAAAGGTTGTGATGATGAAATTGCAGGGCACCTATATCAAGGGAGGCCCAATCTGGAGGATGGAACATGACAAAGGGAATTTAGAAACCAAGGAAAGCTTGAATAGGCATGGCTGGATATATATTTTGATCTTAAGGGATCAGTACATTTTTGACATAATCTGTACCTGTGATTGAGGGGTGAGGTTAGGAAGCAGGAAAAACTTCATCCCTTTTGATGGACAAGACTGGCCAGAGATCATGAGAGATGCAAATCAGGAAGGCTGGGTTCAGGTAAAGATACTGGGATCTGGACACCTGGTTTACATGCAAATAAACTGAGGCCTAAACCAGAAGGAAACCTGCTTAGTGAAGAAGCAAGTTGGATGGATGGAGCTTATCCATTTATACAAGGTATAGAGCCCAGAAGGATGCCAGACCACACGGGCTGCTGGATTGCAGCATTTACTTATTCTGCTTTGATCAGGATTAGGGTAAGACATCAGACCCTCTAGAAGCAAGGTTCCTCTTGGAAGAACATGGAAAAGCTAGAGAATGGTTTGTAAAACAGGATATAATTGAATTATCAAATAATATATATAATGTCTTATAGCAGGGCTCCCTAACTCCCGGGTCATGGACTGGGCACCAGTCCATGGCCTGTTAGCAACCAAGTCGCACAGCAGGAAGAGAGCAGTGGTGAGCAAATGAAGCGTAATCTGTATTGACAGCCACTCCTCATTGCTCGCATTACAGCCTGAGTTCTGCCTCCTGTCAGATCAGCAGCAGCATTAGGTTCTCATAGGAGGTCAGACCCTACTGTGAACTTTGCATTCAAGGGATGAGACTGCACAGTCTTTGTAAGAGTCATCTCCAAACCACCTCCCTCACATCCGTGGAAAATGTGTCTTCCCTGAAACTGGTCCCTGGTGCCAAAAATGTTGGGGACCTCTGTCTTACAGCAAGGACAGATTGCTTAGACTACCTTATAGGGCTGATAATTTCATTGTGAAAGCTGAACAAGAATGTAGGAGTCTTGAAAAATGGATAGAACTTTAAGTATATAACATAGTATATAATATGTGTGCTAAGTCACTTCAAGTGTATCTGACTCTTTCTGACCCCATGGACTGTAGCCTGCCAGGCTCCTCTGTTTATGGGATTCTCCAGGCAAGAATTCTGGAGTGGGTTGCCATTTCCTTCTCCAGGGAATCTTTTCTACCCAGGAACTGAACCTGCATCTCTTATGTCTCCTGCTTTGGCAGGTAAGTTCTTTACCACTAGCGCCACCTAGGAAGCCCAGTATATAATATATTGCAGCTAAAATATGTTGAATGGCTATTATGCACAGAGCAATAATGGAATACGGTCTTTCTTAATCTTCACAATACCACCTATTTTACAGGTGAGGAAAACTGAGGGTGAAAGATACTAAATACTTTGTTAAAAATCACAGACATCTTGAACAGAGGGCTAAGATTCAGACTATTATTAGAAGGATAACAGAACTGGCTTTGGTTGATGTAGCAAATTATACTTTTTCATGTATCTGACACAATCACACAGGCAGATAAAAGAATGAAGGGAAAATGAAATGGGAGTTTTCAATCTCTTTCTATTTACAAGGAATGACATTGAGCTGCAGACTAGGAACTGGAGAGTAGCCTGGTTAGTTGCCTGTTCCCTTCATCATTCCTAGGAATTGAAAAGATGTTCAAGATGGTTGTTAAAGGACTGTGTATTAACCGTTTAGAAAATGGCACGTGCAAAATTGCTCTCCTGAGTTCTTTGAAAACCATGAATGAAAAAAAATCTGTCACCCCAAATTAAATATCATTTTCTTCTTTTACATTTTAAATGCTTTTCTGCCACCAATGTTAGTATGTCTAGTCTACACATTATGAAATAACTAACTTTGCTAAAATCTTTAAAATCTTCAGTGTATCATATATCATAATCATAAGGACAACTTAAAAAAATTTTTTTCATAAGAACTGTTTTCAAGCTTAGGGGAGAGTGAAGATTTATTTCTAACTCAAGCACAGACATTTCTTTTTATCCAAAATCCTGCAACCTTTTTGGGACTCTATAACTGTATTGAATTCTTAAAACTTATATTAGTCTGTAAGGCCAAAAAAAGTGAAAATATCCTAGAATAGAACAGAATATTTAAGCAAAACCTGGAAATAGTGGTAAGTACTAAAAAGTTCTTTGTCAGTTGATTTTTCTCTTCTAAGCACCATTCTGCGCCCCCCCTCCTCATTTTCTCTTTCTGTGAAGATCATGCTGGGAATGATCCTCAGCAACTGTAATTAGATGTTTGAAAATACACAGCTTACCTAAATGCATTAAATAACTTTCTTAGAGATTCAGCATTATTTAAAAGACAACCCATAATTTTTTTGTTCCCAGGGGTTTGGAACATAAAAGTAAGTTTTTTCCACAGCTCATTTTCCATGAGAAGAAATCTAGAAAGTGGTCTGTGCTAAAAATAAAATGTAGGATGATACTAAAAATCACAGAGCAATGGAGGCTTACTGATTTTTTTTTTTTTTTGAGGCTTACTGATTTTGAAAGAAATTTATGGTTTCTTTGATTAACTAATCTTTCTGTAAAATGGAAATAGGTTCCTCATCTATTTCTGACACAATTCATACACCATCTTTGGAAAAATTCAGATCACACAATAAAACTAGAGATAAAAATAATCCAGTTACACATGCCACCACTGTTAGGGTTTGGTGAATTTATGACTGGTTTGCCCATTCTGACCCTGCCTTTCCGCTTTCTTCATGCTTAGAATGCAGGCCCAAGGTCATGGGGTGTCCAGGATCTATATCCCGAGGTGACAAATGTGAGGACCACAGCCTGCTCAATAATGATGGTGGCATGAAAAGAGAAACAACCAGAGTCTTTAGTGACACCACTGAGCTGTCATGAGTCCTGAACTGCTATCCCCAGAGTTCTTGTTGGCGAGCTATATAAACCCCCAACTTATTTAAGCAGCTGTGAGTTGGGGATTCTGCTATTTGCACAAGAAGTCATTCCTAAATGGTATCAAATTATATTAATAGTTCCCAAAAGATTAGTTAATTGTTCCCAAGCAATTTATTGGGAATTCAAAGTACATATTTATCCCCCTTTAATTTTAAAAAATATTTTATTTACTTATTTGGCTGCATTGGGTCTTGCTTGCAGCACATGGGATCTTTTGTTGTGGCATGTGAATGCTTATTTGCTAACATGTGGGATCTAGTTTCCTGATAAGGAATTGAACCCGGGCCCCCTATGTTGGGAGAGCAAAGTCAAAGCCACTGTATCACCAGGAAAGAACTTATCCTCCTTTAACTTTAAATACATATGTATCATGTAGTAATTCCTAATTTTACTCCCCCTCCAGTACTAACTACATTTGTATCATGTACTAATGCCTATATACTCCTGTACCTGGTCCACGTGTATCATTCTTTTCTCTTCATCAGTCCTTTAGTTCTACCACAATACCACATNCAGGAAAGAACTTATCCTCCTTTAACTTTAAATACATATGTATCATGTAGTAATTCCTAATTTTACTCCCCCTCCAGTAGTAACTACATTTGTATCATGTACTAATGCCTATATACTCCTGTACCTGGTCCACGTGCATCATTCTTTTCTCTTCATCAGTCCTTTAGTTCTGCCACAATACCACATTGCTTCAGTTGTTGACACTGACACTTTGTTCCTCCTGCCTCTCTTAACCCATGCTTTGGTTGGATTTTAATTTGTTTTATTGCCAAATGACTACTTTTTACTTTATGCAGCCTTCCTTTCAAGAATTATGACTCTGCAGTCTATTTTGTAACCACAGTGACTGCAGTTTGTTTAGTTTGCATTCTGTGGTCCATACTTCCCATCTGTCTTCTGTCGGGGGCCAGCGCGAGGAATTCCGCCCGTGACAAGGTCATGCGGAAGGAAGCCTGACAAAACGCAAGGACGTGATCAGGTTTCAGGGGTTCCCCCTGGAAATCTAAGACTTGTGTATACGATTAGGTATGCAGAGAGAAAAGCCTGTTTTTGATGAGTCTGGGCTATTAACGCTGCATAACTTTGTGTTACCTATTAATCTCCATGTTTCATCAAAAGTATAAAAGGCCTTCTGAACAATAAAGGATGGACCAGTTTCTTGGATTAGTCTCTCGGCTTACTTTCTTGGGAATCTGGCTCCCCCCATGTCTCTCTCTCTTTTTCTTTCTCCCTCTCCTTCCCTCTCCTCTTTACTCTAAGTTCAGGTTGAGTTCCCATCTGGAGCGGGGTGGCTTACCAAGTCTACTTACTTGTCCTGGCTTCTAAGATCCACGCGAAAGGGAGCCTAAGGCAGTAAATTATCTAAGACTTGTGTATACAATTAGGTATGCAGAGAGAAAAGCCTGTTTTTGATGAGTCTGGGCTATTAACGCTGCATAAATTTGTGTTACCTATTGATCTCCATGCTTCATCAAAAGTATAAAAGGCCTTCTGAACAATAAAGGATGGACCAGTTTCTTGGACTAGTCTCTCGGCCTACTTTCTTGGGAATCTGGCTCCCCCCCATGTCTCTCTCTCTTTTTCTTTCTCCCTCTCCTTCCCTCTGCTCTTTACTCTAAGTTCAGGCTGAGTTCCCATCTGGAGCGGGGTGGCTTACCAAGTCTACTTACTTGTCCTGGCTTCTAAGATCCACGCGAAAGGGAGCCTAAGGCGGGGCACCCTTAGATACTCAAGTGGGCGCCGGTGGCCCAACGTAGATGGTGCAAGCTCCTTATCTGGAGCTTTATTGGCCTTCCCCGTAAACCAAGTTATTCAGCCTCTTTTCTCCACTTAATTTTCCTACTACACTATTTTTTCCTAATCTAATCTTATATTTCTATATTAATAAATAAATAAATCTTTCCTCGCCAACGCCGTCCACCCTTCGAATTCCCTGGATCCACCGGGGCTTGACCCCGGCAGTCTTCCCCTATGACCTATGTTATTTTGGATGATATTTTGGGGGGAGATAGTTCAGCAGTATTATTTTTTAAGGAAGATTTTTCACAAAGGGTTTAAGTGTGCTATGGGCTTTCCTCATAGCTCAGTTGGTAAAGAATCTGCCTGCAATGTAGGAGACCCAGGTTCAATTCCTGGGTTGGGAACATCCTCTGGAGAAGGAAACAGCAAACCACTCCAGTATTCTTGCCTGGGAAATCCCATGGACAGAGGAGCCTGGCAGGCTACAGTCCATGAGGTCACAAAGATCTGGACGTGACTTAGAGACTAAACCACCATAACGGTGCTATGGGACCCAAATGCATCTGGACTCTTCCTCTTACTATGCTTTTTTCTGTGTCTTTGGGTAGAACCCTGTCCTGGACTGTGCTGACCTCTAGGATACCCCTCATAGTATACACATTCCCACGTGACTTAGAGACTAAACCACCATAACGGTGCTATGGGACCCAAATGCATCTGGACTCTTCCTCTTACTATGCTTTTTTCTGTGTCTTTGGGTAGAACCCTGTCCTGGACTGTGCTGACCTCTAGGATACCCCTCATAGTATACACATTCCCCTGACCTTCCCATTACTGGGAGCAGCATTTAGAAATTCCATCCATTTAACTCTAAAACCCAGCACTTGATTTTTATGTTTCTAATAATTATCTTGTTCTCCTAGGAAGCAAGAGTCAAAACTTTGAACTTCTAATTTTCCTTTTCCCCTCCGTCTAATCTGTTAGAAGCTCCACAATTTATCACTCTCGTGTTTCATACAGGCAAATTTTCTGTTGATAAATATTTATTAAAATTTAAATTTGTCTGCTCTTCTAACCCATGAGCATCCATACAGCTGTCTGTCAACTGTTCAGATGCATGACTGTTGTCATAAAATGCCCTTGAAATCTTCAGGATAACAGAACATCTGCTTTTGCTTAAAACTTTTAGCTCCTTATCTTGTAGCCAACACTTCTCTTCACACCTTTATATAAAAGGTCTCAAAAATTTGCATCTCAAGAAAGCCATCCACAGATAAAAACATATACCCAGGATCCCTTTAACTTCCAGCTAATTCTGCTTAGCAGCTATTTGCTCATGAATACAGCATTACATTTGCGCTTGAGGACCCCAGCTGTGGTTCTCATCGTTTTGCTACGCACCTGTTCACTAGAAGCCATCAAAAGTCACGTTGGATCCATGCCAGGCACCATTCCAGGGTCTGACTCATAGCCTAGCAAGTTCTCACAGGCAATTTTTTACTTCTTGTTCCACTGCCATGGCCCTATTTCTGACCTTTCCAGTCTTCTCTATTATATTCTTAGTTTCTTCATCTTGATTATCTCTATACCTGTAGGATTAATTTTCCTCAGAGATATGTTTATGTTTTGCTCAAAAACCTTGTGCCTTATATTTTCCTTTTCCCCCTTCAGATCCATTCCCTTTCTTTCCCTGTTTTGCTCTGNTGACCTTTCCAGTCTTCTCTATTATATTCTTAGTTTCTTCATCTTGATTATCTCTATACCTGTAGGATTAATTTTCCTCAGAGATATGTTTATGTTTTGCTCAAAAACCTTGTGCCTTATATTTTCCTTTTCCCCCTTCAGATCCATTCCCTTTCTTTCCCTGTTTTGCTCTGTGCTCTGGGAGGAAGGTCTATATGGACTCTAATCAATGGGCTCCCTTGCCTTCTAACTTCCACTTGGGTTTATCCAGTAGGGAGCACTAGCAGGAGACTGAAGGGAGCAGGCAGAGGGTTAAGTTGGGTACGTATCCACCCGGCTCTTCTTGCTCAGCTATAGGTTGCCTGTTCTCCTCCACAGAAGGTCTTGTCTCAGTTCAGGAGATACACTCTGACAATTATAACTTCTCTCTGCAGGTTCTAATAATATCTCTTTTTACTTTCTGTTTTAGATCTGGTGGTGACAACACTTCCCACTGCTGCTGGTAGGAAATTGTCCATCATCCCTTAATGATGTCCACTCCTCAGCCCATACCTTTTGTTAATCATTTCTTTATCAAACTCCACCCACTGAACCTATTTGAATGTGCTATTAGCTTTAGACCCTGATGAAAATGAAAGAGGAGACTGAAAAAGTTGGTTTAAAGCTCAACATTCAGAAAACTAAGATTATGGCATCTGGTCCCATCACTTCATGGGAAATAGATGAGCAAACAGTGGCTGACTTTATTTTTTGGGGCTCCAAAATTGCTGCAGATGGTTATTGCAGCCATGAAATTAAAAGATGCTTACTCCTTGGAAGGAAAGTTATGACCAAACTAGATAGCCTATTCAAAAGCAGAGACATTACTTTGCCAACAAAGGTCTGTCTAGTCAAGGCTATGGTTTTTCCAGTGGTCATGTATGGATGTGAGAGTTGGATTGTAAAGAAAGCTGAGCACCAAAGAATTGATGCTTTTGAACTGTGGTGTTGGAGAAGACTCTTCAGAGTCCATTGGACTGCAAGGAGATCCAACCAGTCCATTCTGAAGGAGATCAGTCCTGGGTGTTCATTGGAAGGACTGGTGCTAAGGCTGAAACTCCAATACTTTGGCCACCTCATGTGAAGAGTTGACTCATTGGAAAAGACTCTGATGCTGGGAGGGATTGGGGGCAGGAGGAGAAGGGGATGACAGAGGATGAGATGGCTGGATGGCATCAGTGACTCGATGGACATGAGTTTTAGTGAACTCCCGGAGTTGATGATGGACAGGGAGGCCTGGCATGTTGCGATTCATGGGGTTGCAAAGAGTCAGACATGACTGAGTGACTGAACTGAACTGAATACAAAACTTAAATGCCTTTCCATTACCTATTAAAATAAGTATAGACCCCTCACCTCTAACCCCAAGCTGAACGTAAACTCTCAGGCTACTCTTGTACTTTATTTTTACATTGACTCATCACTCTAGTAAAACTGGGTTAATCATAGCTCCCTGAATGGACCTAAAAAAACTTGCTGTGTTTTCTCTGCTTGTATATGCATGCTCAGTCCTGTCCAACACTTTGTGGCCCCATGCACTGTACCCTGCCAGGTTCCTCTGTCCATGGGACTTCCCAGGCAAGAAGACTGGAGTGGGTTGCCATTCCCTTCTCCAGGGGATCTTCCAGAGCAAAGGATCAAATCCATGTCTCCTGTGTCTCCTGCATTGGCAGGTAGATTCTTTACCACTGAGTCACCTGGGAAGCCCTTTCTTTGCTTGAGATAGCCTATGTCAGTTCAGTTCAGTTCAGTTCATTCACTCAGTCATGTCCGACTATTTGCAACCCATGAATTGCAGCACGCCAGGCCTCCCTGTCCATCACCAACTCCTGGAATTCACCCAAACCCATGTCCATCGAGTCGGTAATGCCATCCAGCCGTCTCATCCTCTGTTGTCCCCTTCTCCTCCTGGCCCCAATCCCTCCCAGCATCAGAGTATTTTCCAATGAGTCAACTCTTCGCATGAGGTGGCCAAAGTTTTGGAGTTTCAG
>SJYT01008274.1:136635-150533 GCA_006410635.1 Cephalophus harveyi
GATCCAACCAGTCCATTCTGAAGGAGATCAACCCTGGGATTTCTTTGGAAGGAATGATGCTGAAGCTGAAACTCCAATACTTTGGCCACCTCATGCGAAGAGTTGACTCATTGGAAAAGACCCTGATGCTGGGAGGGATTGGGGGCAGGAGGAGAAGGGGACGACAGAGGATGAGATGGCTGGATGGCATCACCGACTCTATGGACATGATTTTGGGTAAACTCCAGGAGTTGGTGATGAACAGGGAGGCCTGGCGTGCTGCTATTCATGGGGTCACAGTCGGATATGACTGACCAACTGAACTATTTCACTATTATGATAAATGAAAATATTTGTGCTTTTATGTTTACTCCCATCCCTTCTTCCTCCTGCTGATTTCTGAGGTAAGTTGTCATTTTCATGTTTTCAAGTTTATGACATTTCAGTGCTGTTCTGGGACCACAGGTCTTCCCATCACCTGTTTCACCACAGCTTCTCTATTTAGGAAAATCTTTATGTTGATTCATTTCTTGACTGGTTGCATTTCACTGTCCAGTAGATTTTCTGTCCAAAGAAGGCAAATAGATATGTGTTCCTAAATATCTTGCATATGTGAAAATATTTATTACTTTTATATTTGAAGTATTGCATACAATTTGGCAATGTCTGAACTTCTTGAACTTATTTTCCTCAAGATTCTGTGAATATTGGGGTTCTTTCCTTCAGAAATTTTCTCTATTATTTTTTAGCACTGAATATCATGGAACTGTTGAGACCAAGTTGATTTTTTTTCCCTTGTAGGTGACTTGTGTTAGGGATCTCCAGAGAAACAACAAATGTGTGTGTGTGTGTGTGTGTGTGTGTGTGTGTGTGTTAGTTTTAGTCTCTCAGTCTCGTCTGACTCTTTGCAACCGTGTGGACTGTAGATCATCAGGCTCCTCTATCCATAGAATTCTCCAGGCAAGCATACTGGAGTGGGTAGCCATTCTCTTCTCCAGGGGATCTTCCTAACCCAGGAATTGAACTTGAATCTCTCGCATTGTAGGCCAGTTCTTTATCATCTGAGCCACCAGGGAAGCCCACTGTATATATATGTAACATGATATATATCTATATATATAGAGAAAGATATATCATGATTTTGGAGGTTGAAAAGTCAACCCAGGAATTGAACTTGAATCTCTCGCATTGTAGGCCAATTCTTTATCATCTGAGCCACCAGGGAAGCCCACTGTATATATATGTAACATGATATATATCTATATATATAGAGAAAGATATATCATGATTTTGGAGGTTGAAAAGTCCCAAGGTCTGCAGTTGGCAAACTGAAAACCCAAGTGAGCTAGTAGTGTGGTTTCAGTCTGATTCTAAAGGCCTGAAAATCAGAAGAGCCAGCTGATGCATCTTCTAGTCTGAGGGTTAAAGGTTGATGTTCCAATTGGCGTCCCTAAGCTCAATCAGCTAGGCAGGTAAAGTTCCCTTTTACTCAGTTTTTTGTTCTATTCAGGTCTTCAGTTGATTAGATGAGGCCCAGCCACATAAGAGAGGATAGTTCACTTTCTTAGTCTACCAATGCAGATGTTAATTTCACTCAGAAATACTCTCACAGACACACCCAGAGTAATGTTTGACCAAATGCCTGGGTAACCCTGTAGCCCAGTCAATATGACACATAAAATTAATTATCACATGTATTTTGTTCCTTGAGTGACAGAAGTATTATTTCTTTGTCCTTAAAATTCAATAGCTTAACTAGGTTGTATATGTTTTTATTTTTTTTGAAGTATAGTTAATTTACAATGTTGTGTTAGTTTCTGGTGTGTAGCAAAGTGATATATATACATATATATATATAATACAACATGTTCTTTTCCATTATGGTTTGTTACATTATATATATATGTGTATATATATAATACATATATGTATATAGATATGTATTCTTTTTCATGTTCTTTTCCATTATGGTTTGTTACTGGATATTGAATATAGTTCCCTGTGCTGTACAGTAGGACCTTGTTGTTTATCCATTCTATATATAATAGTTTGCATTTGCTAATCCCAAACTCCCAATCCATCCCTCATCCAATTTCCCCCATGCCCCCACCAACAGCCACAAATTTGTCCTCTAGATCTGTGAGTCTTTACTTAGGTTGTGTTAATTATTCTATGTCCATTTTCACTTAAAGAATTTCATTAATAGTCCCTAGAAGCTGTTACTACTTCTGCTTCCCCTATCCCTACCTTATGGCAATCATAAAAAATATACATATATATATATATATATATATATATATATACACACACATACACACACACACAGGGAATTCTTCTCAACATGAAAGGCATATTAATATCTGTTGAAATGAGAGATATGCAAAGTATGATCAACATGTCATGATTCTGTAACCTGTCTCTTATACACATCTAGATGTGTATAAGAGACAGATATATGTATATATATATAATATATGTATATATGTGTGTATATATATACATGTATTATATATGTGTATATATATATAATACATATATATATATGTATTCTTTTTCATGTTTTTTTCCATTATGGTTTGTTACTGGATATTGAATATAGTTCCCTGTGCTATACAGTAGGACCTTGTTGTTTATCCATTCTATATATAATAGTTTACATTTGCTAATCCCAAACTCCCAATCCATCCCTCATCCAATTTCCCCCATGCCCCCACCAACAGCCACAAGTCTGTCCTCTAGATGTGTGAGTCTTTAATTAGGTGTGTTAATTATTCTATGTCCATTTTCACTTAAACAATTTCATTAATAGTCCCTAGAAGCTGTTACTACTTCTGCTTCCCCTATCCCTACCTTATGGTAATCATAATATATATATATACAGGGAACTCTTCTCAACATGAAAGGCATATTAATATCTGTTGAAATGAGAGATATGCAAAGTATGATCAACATGTCATGATTCTGTCATTTATTTAGCAAACAGTGTCTACTGTGAATTTGCTAGATTCTTTTCAGATCTCTGTATTCAGCATATAAAGTCCCTGCCCTCAATTAGCATCTGAGTTTGTTGCAGGATCCATGCTTAGTTGGTCACATTTCCGAATCCTGACTATTAGGTATGGGTAGTGTTCATCTGTCCTATTCATGGGTCCCATTATCTTTTCACACACAAGAAAAAATTCCGTGTTATTTCCCATCCACTAATGTTGGAGTCAGGGTGCAGATTAGTGGGCCTCCTTAGTGGCTCAGTGGTAAAGAATCCACCTGCCAAACAGGAGACTTGTATTTGATCCCTGGGTCAGGAAGATGCCCTGAAGAAGGAAATGGCAATCCACTCCACTAATTCTTGCCTGAGAAAGCCCATGGATAGAGGAGCTGGTGGGCTACAATCTGTGGGGTTGCAAAGAGTTGGATATAACTTAGCAACTAAATAACAGCAGTTACAGCTACCAAAGGCATGTGACATGAGCTTCAGCAATCATATATATACCATTGTGAAAGTTTGATGTGCAAATCAAAGAGGTGGAGTGGCTTTAAAACAGCAATCATTTAAATATTTCTTATGGTAGGTAAGGCAGAACGGGAATGGTTTATCTAACCTCCATGATATCCCTAAGCTGGGATGCCTTAGACTTACTGGGGACTGGAATACTGAGAATGGCTTTTTCACTCACATCTCTGGCATTTGTGCTTTTTCATGTGGCCTTTGTTCTACATTGCATTGCATCCTCAGGTGTCGGGAGCCATGTTAGGCATTACTGACAAACTGGAGTCATGGCCCCAGACCCCTCTCCTCATTCCACAGGCACGGTCCTGGGGTGAAGGAGTTAGGCCTTGTAATTCTGACTTGTCTTTTCCTTTCCTCAGCTGAGTTGACTGAGAAGGAATATTAAGGTGCTTATTGTTCTTGAGAGGAGCATGAGAAGGCACAAAGCCTTCTGCAGCTGTGCTCAGAGAATAATTCATAAAGTTAATCATTGACATTTGTTTAAGGACTTTTACAAAAGAGTGTTCCAGGATGAGCACATAGGCCGTAGCTTGAGGCCATGGGAGGGATTGCTATCTGAAGCCTATTTGTGAGGAGAATGTTTACGCAAAGGAGTTTACTGAATTTGGGGCTTAGAAATAATTAAAATAGTTAAACGTTAAAGATTTAAGGAATGTTGTAAAGTTAGCATATTTTACTATAGCTTAGGAATTTTTAGAGACACTATAGCTAGAAGCCTTTTTAAGAGAGAGTGAGCTCAGGATTTAGGAAGATAAATAGTAAACTGAGGAATGTAGCATGAGTTACAATGTAATCACAAGTTAACTATAGGACACATTAAAGGAGGTAGATAATAGATGATTCAGAGAGAATCAATGAAGCAGGAACTCTGTTTGAAGAGAAACAGTGATTTATGGAGACAACACATCTGGGTCAGTGGGAACTGAAAATATCAAACCTCTGAACTAATCCTTTTGTAAAAGTATAAAAGAGAATCATAAGCTTGAAATAAACAGGCAGTCCAAAAGAAAATTGAGAGGCTGTCCCATTCGCCGACACGGTTCACCTCTCCAGGTTGAATCCCTGGCTGCTGGAGCTGGACTCTGGCACTCAGGTCCTCTCACTCCAGTTACTTAATTTCTTACATACCAACTTAGGGTCTAGAGAGCATAAAGCAGAAACTGCCAGACCTAAAAAGCTAGGCTAAGGAGTCCTGGATCATCATTTGTTCTGTATGCTCTAAGTTAAGATAATTTTTATTTTTTCAAACGGATTTAGTTTGTTAATGTTTTGGACTTCGAAAATACAATTTAAAAGAATCACGAGGCAATGTGGTGATTCTCCTCTGCTTTTTCTCAATTTTAGGCAATGAATAGAAGAGCAACATTGTAGTAGTTTTTTCAGAAAGTTTAAACTTACTTTCCACTGTTGGTGTTAGAATCTCTAAAATGTTCATAGTCTGAAAATTCTTACAGATTTAAGTGTAACTCTTTTCTGGAACCCAAAAGTAATTTAAAAACAGTTGTAAAAGTTACCTTAAGAAGAATGCAATGTGTGTGATTTCTGGAATTTAACTTGTTAAATTCAAATCTCACTCCATCTCCTACTGGTCTGGTGACCTGGAGGTCGTTGACTTAGCCTCTGGTGCCTCAAGTTCCTCAAAAGCAAGATGGGATCTTAATAGTCCTTCCCTTATAGAGTGGTTGTGAAGGTTTAATTGATTTGCACACATAAAGTCCTTTAATATAACCCTATGCTGCTGCTGCTGTCGCGTCAGTCGTGTCCGACTCTGTGTGACCCCAGAGACGGCAGCCCACCAGACTTCCCTGTCCCTGGGATTCTCCAGGCAAGAACAATGGAGAGGGTTGCCATTTCCTTCTCCAATGCATGAAAGTGAAAAGTGAAAGTGAAATCTCTCAGTCAACTCCTAGCAACCCCATGGACTACCAGGCTCCACTGTCCATGGGATTTTCCAGGCAAGTATAACCCTATCAGTTCAGTTCAGTTCAGTTCAGTTGATCAGTCGTGTCCGACTCTTTGCGACCCCATGAATCGCAGCACGCCAGGCCTCCCTGTCCATCACCAACTCCCGGAGTTCACTCAGACTCACGTCCATCAAGTCCGTGATGCCATCCAGCCATCTCATCCTCGGTCGTCCCCTTCTCCGTCTGCCTCCAATCCCTCCCAGCATCAGAATCTTTTCCAGTGAATCAACTCTCCGCATGAGGTGACCAAAGTACTGGAGTTTCAGCTTTAGCATCATTCCTTCCAAAGAAATCCCAGAGCTGATCTCCTTCAGAATGGACTGGTTGGATCTCCTTGCAGTCCCAGGGACTCTCAAGAGTCTTCTCCAACACCACAGTTCAAAAGCATCAATTCTTCAGTGCTCAGCCTTCTTCACAGTCCAACTCTCACATCCATACATGACCACAGGAAAAACCATAGCCTTGACTAGACGGACCTTAGTCGGCAAAGTAATGTCTCTGCTTTTGAAAATGCTATCTAGGTTGGTCATAACTTTTCTCCCAAGGAGTAAGCGTCTTTTAATTTCGTGGCTGCAAGTCACCATCTGCAGATTTTGGAGCCCAAAAAAATAAAATCTGACACTGTTTCCACTGTTTCCCCATCTATTTCCCATGAAGTGATGGGACCAGATGCCATGATCTTCGTTTTCTGACTGTTGAGCTTTAAGCCAACTTTTTCACTCTCCTCTTTCACTTTCATCAAGAGGCTTTTGAGTTCCTCTTCACTTTCTGCCATAAGGGTGGTATCATCTGCATATCTGAGGTGATTGTTATTTCTCCCGGCAATCTTGATTCCAGCTTGTGTTTCTTCCAGTCCAGCGTTTCTCATGATGTACTCTTCATAGAAGTTAAATAAGCAGGGTGACAATATACAGCCTTGATGGACTCCTTTTCCTATTTGGAACCAGTCTGTTGTTCCATGTCCCGTTCTAACTGTTGCTTCCTCACCTGCATACAGATTTCTCAAGAGGCAGGTCAGGTGGTCTGGTATTCTCATCTCTCTCATACTAAATGCTAAAATTTATTTATCATCATTATTGTATATAAAACTGTTAATATTAATCCAGTAGAATGCAGCAAAAGGGAAAAAATGAAAACAAAAAAGAAAATGTTAGGACTATGACTAGTGTGATAGTACAAATGAAGATTCAATAAATGTGTATTGATTAATCTTCACTATTAAATAATGATTAGGTTGGATAAACATTATAAACTCCAGTTATATGGTGTATCCAAGAGCCAAATCTGAAACAAAACTGCATAGAAAGACAATAAAGGGATAATTAAAATATATATAAGGAAAATTATAATTTAAAAAATTTGGCAAAGCAAAATCAGAGACAAAGATTATTACATAATAAAAGGAAGAATTACTTAAGAATATATGAAAATTATAAACTTCTTGGTAACCAACATTGTCTCAGAATATAAAACTGACAGAATTATTAGGCACATTTCACAAAGATACTGGGGATTTTTAGCAAAACTTTATCAGAAATTGTAGACCAAGTAGGTAAAAAGTAATGAGCTTAAACAAAAATGATAGCTTGATCTGTACCCTAAAGTAGTAGATATATACTCTTTTTAAGGATTCATAAAATAGTTATAAACATTGGCATTAGGCACAGGTATTATTCTCAAAGGAAGCCTCAATGAAGATCAGTGCATGTCCTCTGAAAAAAATATTAAATTAAAAATGAAGAATAAAAAATTACTTAGGAAGACTCCATAGGTTTGTAAACTAAAAAAGGACTACTGAATGAGAAAAAGGGGAGATCACAGTGGAAATTACAAAAAATTTTTAGAATTAATGACAAGTTCTGCTCACTGAAGTTGCGATAAAGAAAGCACATGGAGGTTCATTTATAACTCAGTTTGAAAATAATTCAAATTATTGCAGTAGCAGCTCAAATAGACGAAAAAATAGATGAAAAGCAAAAAAGAGAAATGAATGAAATAGGAAACAGAAACAGATTGATGAAAGCCAAAAGCTGGTTCCTTATTAAATTTAGGTTCTATTTACAGGCTTCCCTAGTGGTACATACGGTAAGGAATCTACCTGCAATGAGGGAGACCTGGGTTTGGTCTCTGGGTTGGGAAGAGTCCCCTGGAGAAGGGAATGGCAACACACTCCAGTATTCTATTTATAACATTTGATATATGTGAAATGTTTTCTAATGATTTCTCATAGAGACAAAGAAGGGAGTGATGTACATTCAAAAAGGAGGGTTTCAGAATTTTCCAATGAACTTTTGGTCTCTGTTATGTTATCTGGGCTTTTACCCTAGTGACTCAGCAGTAAAAGAATCCTCCTGCAGTGGAGGAGACATGGGCCCGTGGGTTCCATCCCTGGGTCAGGAAGATGCTCTGGAGAAGAAAATGGCAACCCACTTCAGTATTCTTGCCTGGGAAATCCCATGGACAGAGGAGCCTTGTGGGCTATGGTCCACCGTGTCACAAGAGTTAGACACGACTTAGCAACTAAACCACCACCATCATGTTATCTAATCACACAGATGTCTTTCTTTCTCTACTTTCTAATGTAACTTCACCTTCTGAGAAATAAGAAAATATTTTCTCATTAGGAATTCACATGGTTTAGGAAGTGAATAAATTTCCTAATACATTTTCTCAAATGTATTAGTCCCACTACAAATTCAAAGCAAAATATTTAAGACAATTTAAATATAAATTTAAATAGATGTATCTAAGGGAAATATTATTATACATTCCTCACAGAGATGTGAAGTAGAAAATATATGTGGCAAAAACCAACTTCCTACTCAGTGTGAGTTAAAGCATAAATGGAATATTTCAGATATATATACAAGAATTGGTGAGATGTACTTAATAAATTAACAAAATGCCTTTCCTAAAATTGTAGAGTTTGGATTTGGTTTAGTTGTACCTTAGTATTTTGTAGCCACATCTGTTCTTTTAAATTCAAGTCTTTTTCATTATCCAGAATGATGCCATCTGTTTTATTATTAGAGAGGTTACTAATGGGAACTGTCTGTGTATAGACTTATTTCATCTAGTTGATATGCTAATAAATTCTAGGGGGAAAATTCTATTTTATTGAATTAGTTACATTTATCTATCTGGGATTTCTGTCATTTTCTCTATGAAATCTTAATTCCCTTGTTCAAGTAGCTGGAACTAGGTTGCCACTGAAAGCTGTAATACACAACCAAATGAGTTTTGCAGTCATAGAATATTCTGAAATTCCTTATTGAATCCAATCATTTTGGACTTTAAACCAAATGGGCTCGTTATCGTCTGTCTTCAACATGCCTCCCTCATAAGAAAGGAAAAATTAGTATTAATTTAGAAAAAGAATGTTTTATTTTCTCTCAACTCAAAACTTGTACTCTGCTTCTTTTATTAAAAGCCTATACTCTGCTCTTGTGGTTTGTGGTTTTCCAGTCTATGAATTCATTACAGTGTCATTTTATTTTCAGTAATGAGCTGTGTATCCTTTGACTTTGCTAGTCGTTGTTGAAAGAAAAGAGAAAAGATTAGAATTTCAGTGGATATTTACTGAACATCTATTATATGCTCATTGTTGTGATGGAAAAAGAGTCATAAGAAATTACTTTGCTTACTTTACTCAAAATTAACATGAGTGATCAATTGTCCAAATAAGTGCTCTTTTGGATAGTACTCTTGCCTTGAAAATCCCATGGATGGAGGAGTCTCATAAGCTGTAGTCCATGGGGTCGCTAAGCGTAGGGCACAACTGAGCGACTTCACTTTCACTTTTCACTTTCAGGCATTGGAGAAGGAAGTGGCAATTCACTCCAGTATTCTTGCCTGGAGAATCCCAGGGACAGAGGAGCCTAGTGGGCTGCCGTCTATGGGGTCGCACAGAGTCGGACACGACTGAAGCGACTTATAATTGTCCAAATAAGTGCTCTTTTGGATAGTACTCTTGCCTTGAAAATCCCATGGACGGAGGAGTCTCATAAGCTGTAGTCCATGGGGTCGCTAAGCGTAGGGCACGACTGAGTGACTTCACTTTCACTTTTCACTTTCATGCATTGGAGAAGGAAGTGGCAACTCACTCCAGTATTCTTGCCTGGAGAATCCCAGGGACAGAGGAGCCTAGTGGGGTGCCGGCTATGGGGTCGCACAGAGTCGGACACGACTGAAGCGACTTAGCAGCAGCAGCGGCAACCAGGGGAATTATCAACCTAAAAAGATGGGACTCTGCTTCATTCACATAACACATGCTTGATGAGTACTTACTGTATAAGATATTAATAGAAAATGATTGTAAACAAGTGCCCGCCTGTGTGATGCTGGAAAAATAAAATTTTTATAAGGAACAGAGTCTTCTACTGAAAAGCAGTTTCTGAGATTTCAGAAAGTCATGACTAAGGTGATACTCTTTTCCTCAGTGCTCAAAAGAGCCCTAAGGGGAGGCCAGTGCTCACAGGCAGGTTGCCTTCTTCCTGTTGTTCTGTGAGAGAAACAAGGTCGATTGATTTCTAGTTGTCAGTGGGCATTTGACACCATATTTGTCACACTGTCACTCAAATTCTCACTTTTTCCTTGAAAGAAAAATGCCCCAGGTTTGCTCAGTTCAGTTCAGTTGCTCAGTCGTGTCCAGCTCTTTGTGACCCCGTGAATCGCCGCACGCCAGGCCTCCCTGTTCATCACCAACTCCGAGTTCACCCAAACTCATGTCCATCGAGTCAGTGATGCCATCCAGCCATCTCATCCTCTGTCATCCCCTTCTCCTCCTGCCTCCAATCCCTCCCAGTATCAAGGTCTTTTCCAATGAGTCAACTCAAATCCATGCAAAAATGAGACTGTGGTTAAAACAAAGCAAACCTGTAAGCTGTTCTTTAGGAGACGCGTTTTTCTTCTTAAGTTAAAATAGTGCTGGAGTAACCAGGGGAAACATATATTAAATCAATATCCTGCAGTTAAACTAAGTACTACAGAATGAGTATACTATAAACATTTCAAGTCTTCAGTTTGAACTAGTAAAATTGGTGGAATTTCCTTGCACATAGTGATTTTCTTGAATATTGTGTATATAGTTATATATAGAAGATATGCATAACCTCAGAGCATCTATGTATGAGGGATTGAAGATCTTAATCTATGTCAAGTACTTTGCTAAGTGCTTTACATAATATTGTCTAAGCATTAACTTGAGCATTAGAGCAATCCTTACAATGCTGCTGCTGCTGCTAAGTTGCTTCAGTTGTGTCCAACTCTGTGTGACCCCATAGATGGCAGCCCACCAGGCTCCCCCGTCTCTGGGATTCTCCAGGCAAGAACACTGCAGTGGGTTGCCATTTCCTTCTCCAATGCATATGAACTATCATTAGTGAGATTTTGCAGATGAGAAAATTGATGCTTTATGAAGTAAATTAAAAAATATTTAAAGATCTTATTAAATTATATATAACTATTAAGGGGCTTCCCAGGTGGTACAGTGGTAAAGAATTCCTCTGCCAAAGCAAGAGAAACAAGAGATGTGGGTCAATCTCTGGGTCGGGAAGATCCCTTGGAGAAGGCAATGGCAACCCACTCCAATATTCTTTCCTGGAAAATTTCAAGGACAGAGGAGCCTGGTAGGCTACAGTCCATGGGGTCACAAAGAGTCGGACATGACTGAGCAACTGAGCACACACATTAAGTGGCAAAAGTGAATGGAATTTTCCAGGCCAGAATCCTGGAGTGGGTAGCCTTTCCCTTCTGCAGGAAATCTTCCCAACCCAGGATCAAACTGAAGTCTCTGGCATAGCAGCCAGATTCTTTGCCAGTAGAGCTACAAGTGAAGCCCAAGAATACTGGAGTGGGTAGCCTATCTGTTCTCCGGCGGATCTTCCCAATCCAGGAATCGAAATGGGGTCTCCCGCATTGCAGGCGAATTCTTTACCAACTGAGCTGCTGCTGCTGCTGCTGCTAAGTTGCTTCAGTCGTGTCTGACTCTGTGCGACTCCATAGACGGCAGCCCACCAGGCTCCCCCGTCCCTGGGATTCTCCAGGCAAGAACACTGGAATGGGTTGCCATTTCCTTCTCCAATGCATGAAAGTGAAAAGTGAAAGTGAAGTCGCTCAGTCGTGTCCAACTCCTAGTGACCCCATGGACTGCAGCCTACCAGGCTCCCCTGTCCATGGGATTTTCCAGGCAAGAGTACTGGAGTGGGGTGCCATTGCCTTAGGTGGCTTTTAAACCATATCTGCTTGATTCCAAAGCCTATCTTTTAAATCATCCTGCTGTTTGGTTCAAAATTTTATTTATCCAACTTGTATTAATAGTTTTCTATTCTATCCCTAACCCCCATACAAACATCTTTTTGCTCCTATTTAATATATAGTCTTGGAGACTTTTGTAGATCAGAAGTTAAGACTGAGGACTTTGTCTGCAAAACAGTTATTGGCCCTAATTAGCGTTTACAGTTATCAACCATTCTGGTCACTCTTGCTATTATTTGAGTGCATTAGTTACTATCATTATTTGAAAAGTACTTAAAATGAGTCTGCAGTCTGTACAGTCTTTGCAAAATATAATTAAACACCTATTACACCTTCGTGACATCAAGGAATATCATGTGTGATCTCTATTTTCATTCTCTCTCAAATCTGGCCTACTGGTTTTATGTTCTTTCTGCACCAGGTCCAAACATCTGATTTTCTTGTACTGCTTTCCAGTGACCTGGCATCTTGGAAAATTTCTGTGCTTTTTACCACAACTATGCTGTGTGCTGGGCTAAGTCGCTTCAGTCATGTCCAACTCTTTGCTTCTCCATGGACTGTAGTCCGCCAGGTTCCTCTTTCCATGGGATTCTCCAGGTAAGAATATTGGAGTGGATTGCCATGCCCTCCTCCAGGGGATCTTCCTGATCCAAGGCTTGAACCTGTGTCTCTTAAGTCTCCTTTATTGGCAGGCAGGTTCTTTACCACTAATGCCACCTGGGAAGCCCATTTTCCATAGCAGAAACTTTCAACTTATATATCATAATCCAAATCTGATATGTCTACATTGTTCTTAAGGTTTTTTTTTTTTTTTCTTCTTTTTAGCCAACAGTTAAAACTCAGGAAATTTCATATAACATATTGGAGCCTAAACATAATCTGGCAACACTGGATCTGAACTTCTGCATGGCAATCAGTGTCTAGCCCTGGGTAGTAGGATCCCCTTTATATAAGGCTGTTCTCTCCGATGTATTACAGACATAAGCACTCACAGTTGGCTTTCCAGTTCTAGTTGCCAGCACCAGTAGCCATTTATCATTGTACTTGAGCTATTAGTTTTCTCACAGTTGACAACTCTTTATACTATGTCTAAAAGTGGGACAATGAAAAATATACCCCAAAATTAATGTACTTCAAGAAAAATGAAAGATAGCTTATTTATCTCTAAACGTGAAGAATAGTCAGCAGTCTCTAATATGTAAACAAAATGTGTGTATTTTCTTATCTCTCAAATGACAGGGTTTATGACTTTGGCTATAGAGCAAGCCTAAATATTCAAAGACACTGAAGAACTAACAAAAAGGAGCAAGGACAGAATTACCAAAATTCTCTTTGATTCAGTTTGAATCCTTTAGGGTCACCCACGTTTCTTGGAAGTTTATCTGTATAAGTCAGAATGTAATTGAATCACTGAAGAAATTCATCTGTGAAGAATTAGCAGCAGTATAGTTGAACACCAGAGGGAGCAAGAGACTACAGGCTCATTGAGAGAGAGAGAGACAGAGGGAAAAAGAGAGAGAGAGAGAGAGAGAGATGGAAGAAGACTGGACACCTGGGGCAGCTAGGTACAAAGCCCCAGAGTCTAGCCAAGTTAAAGAGCTTTCCCAGTCAAAGCCAGTCCATAAAGTCCGAGAGAGGTGACTGTTTCTTTAAATGCATATTACATGCATGTGTGCTTAGTTGTGTCTGAGTCTTTGGGACTCCAGGGATGGTAGCCCACCAAGCTCCTCTGTCCATGGAATTTTCTATGCAAAAACACTGGGAGAGGTTGCTATTCCTCCTCCAGGGGATCTTCCCAACCCAGGGACAGAACCCACATTTCCTGCGTCTCTTGCATTGGCAGCCGGATTCTTAACCACTGAACCACCTGGGAAGCCCTGAAATGCATAGATATCAACACAAAAATCACAGAACAGGAAGAATCAGGAAAACATGACATAAAGAAAATTAATTTCCAGGAACTTTCCCTAAAGAAATGGAAATATATGAATTCAGTTCAGTTCAGTTCAGTCGCTCAGTCGTGTCCGACTCTTTGCGACCCCATGAATCACAGCACACCAGGCCTTCCTGTTCATCACAATCTCTCGGAGATCACTCAGACTCACATCCATCGAGTCCGTGATGCCATCCAGCCATCTCATCCTCGGTCGTCCCCTTCTCCTCCTGCCCCCAATCCCTCCCAGCATCAGAGT
>SJYT01008274.1:152268-170983 GCA_006410635.1 Cephalophus harveyi
GCAGGAGGGCCTAGAGGATCTATCCCACGTTGAAGGTCCAAGGTAAGGAACAGCGGCTGTGCTTTGCTGAAGCAGCCGTGAAGAGATGCCTCACACCCAAGGTAAGAGAAACCCAAGTAAGATGATAGGTGGTGCAAGAGGGCATCAGAGGGCAGACATACTGAAACCATACTCACAGAAAACTAGTCAATCTAATCACACTAGGACCACAGCCTTGTCTAACTCAATATATGAATTACCTAAACTAGAATTTGAAAGACTCTGTGACAAAGCTTAGACCTTTAAGGCTGCTATAACAAAATGCCAGACTGGGTAGCTTACAACAGCTCAGTAATTTCTTACAGTTCTACATGCTAGAAGTCCAAGAGCAGGGTGACAGCATGTTCTGGTAAAAGCTTTCTTCTTTAGTATAGACTTCTCATTGTATTATATGATGGAAGAGGGTAGGAAGCTCTGCAGAATCTCTTTTATAAGCGAACTAATTCTATTCATGAGGACTCCAGCCTCATGACCTAATCACTTTCCCCAGTCTCCAGCTACTGATACCTTTAGAGGTTAGGATTTCAACATATACATTTTTTGGGGGGAGAAACAAACACTTTTCATTCAAAAGACAGAGTGGCTACTGGATTAAAAAAGAAAACAAACAACCAAGATCCAATTATATGTTGCCTAAAGAGACTCACGGTAGATTTAAGGAAACATATAGGCTGAGACATTACTTTGCTGACAAAAGCCCCTATAGTCAAAGCTGTGGTTTTTCAAGTAGTCATTTACAGGTGTGAGAGTTGGGTCATAAAGAAGGCTGAGCGCTGAAGAATGTATGCTTTCAAATTGTGGTGCTAGAGAAGACTCTAGAGAGTCCTTTGGACAGCAAGGAAATGAAACCAGTCAGTCCTAAAGGAAATCAACCCTGAATATTCATTGGAAAGACTGATGCTGATGCTGATGCTGAAGCTGAAGCTCCAATGCCTTGACCACCTGATTCGAATAGCCGACTCATTGGAAAAAAACCCTAATGCTGAGAAAGATTGAAGGCAAAAAGAGGAGGCAGCAGAGCATGAGATGGTTAGATAGCATCACCAACTCAATGGACATGAATCTAAGCAAACTCTGGGAGATAGTGAAGGACAGGGGAATCTAGCATGCTGTAGTCCATGGAGTTATGAAGCGTTAGGCCTGACTTAGCTACTGAACAACAACAGCAGTAGGCTGACAGTAAAATGATGGAAAAGATATTTCATGCAAATGGTAACCGAAATAAAGCAGGGATGTCTAAACTTATAAAATACTTACAAATTACCTTATCCAAGGAGGTGAAAGATTTATACTCTGAAAACTGCTAAATAAAATAAAAGATAAAATAAAATAAAATACTGCTAAAATAAAATATAATAAAATAAAACACTGCTAAATAAAATAAAAGATGCAAGTAAGTGGAAAGGCATCCTGTGTTCACAAATTGAAAGACTTAGTATGATTAAAATGTCTATACTGTTCAAAGTGACTACAGATTCAATGTAATCCTTATCAAAATCCTAATTATATATATATTTTTTATCAAAATAGAAAATACAGTGTTAAAACTCATATGGTATCACAAATTACCTTGAATAGCCAAAGCAGTCTTAAGATCAAAGCTGGAGGCATTACACTTTCTCGTTTCAAAATATATTACAAACCTACAGTAACTGAGTAACTGAAACAGTAAGGTACTGGCATAAAGACAACATAGAGAGCAATGGAACAGAATGGAGAGCCCAGAGATAAATCCATGGTGAACTGACTTTTGACAAGAGTGACAAGAACATGCAGTGGTGCTGAGAGAACTGTATATCCATCTTTAAAAGAATAAAGTTGGACCCTTCTCTTACACTATATAAAAAAATCAAATCAGAATGGATTAGAGATTTCAGTGTAAGACCTGAAATTATGAAGTTCTTATGTGCGTGTGTGTGTTAAGTCACTGCAGTCATGTCTGACTCTTTGCGAACCTATGGACTGTAGCCCACCAGGCTCCTTTGTCCATGGGATTCTCCAGGCAAAAATACTGGAGTAGACTGCCATACCCTCTTCCAGGGGATCTTCCTGACCTAGGGATCGAACTCACATCTTTTATGTCTCCTGCATTGGCAGGCAGGTTCTTTCTTGCTAGTGCCACCTGGGAAGCCCTTAGAAGAAAACATAGGAGACAAACTGTGTAACACTGGCCTTAGAAGAAGAAGACATACAGGTGGCTAACAAACACATGAAAAGATGCTCGACATCACTCATTATCAGAGAAATGCAAATCAAAACCGCAATGAGGTACCATTTCACACCAGTCAAAATGGCTGCGATCCAAAAGTCTACAAGCAATAAATGCTGGAGAAGGTGTGGAGAAAAAGGAACCCTCTTACACTGTTGGTGGGAATGCAAACTAGTACAGCCACTATGGAGAACAGTGAGGAGATTCCTTTAAAAACTGGAAATAGAACTGCCATACGACCCAGCAATCCCACTGCTGGGCATACACACCGAGGAAACCAGAATTGAGACACGTGTACCCCAATGTTCATCGCAGCACTGTTTATAATAGCCAGGACATGGAAGCAACCTAGATGTCCATCAGCAGATGAATGGATAAGAAAGCTGTGGTACATATACACGATGGAGTATTACTCAGCTATTAAAAAGAATACATTTGAATCAGTTCTAATGAGGTGGATGAAACTGGAACCTATTATACAGAGTGAAGTAAGCCAGAAAGAAAAACACCAATACAGTATACTAACGCATATATATGGAATTTAGAAAGATGGTAACGATAACCCTGTATGCGAGACAGTAAAAGAGACACACATGTATAGACACACATGTCTTTTGGACTCCATGGGAGAGGATGAGGGTGGGAAGATTTGGGAGAATGGCATTGAGACATGTAAATTATCATATGTGAAACAGATTGCCAGTCCAGGTTTGATGCATGATATAGGGTGCTCAGGGCTGGTGCACTGGGATTAGCTAGAGGGATGGTATGGGGAGGGAGGTGGGAAGGGGTTCAGGATGGGGAACACATGTACACCCATGGCTGATTCATGTCGATGTATGGCAAAACCAATACAATATTGTAAAGTAATTAGCTTCCAATTAAAATAAATAAATTTATATAAAAAATTTAAAAAAATTTCTTGGATATGACATCAAAATCACAAATAATAAAAACAAAAATAATGTGATACTATATCAAACCAAAATGCTTCTACATAGTGAAGGAAACAATCAACAAAATAGAAAGGCAAACTAAGGAACAGGACAAAATATCTGAGGAGAAGTCAATGCCCAAATATACGAGGAACTTCTGTAACTCAATAGCAACAAACAAACAAACAAAAAAACCCTACAAATAAGCCGATTAAAAAGTGGGCAAAGGAATTGAATAGACATTTTCCTTCTTTCCCAAAGAAGATATAGAACTAGCCAACAGATATAGGCAAAGATACTCAACATCACGAATCATGAGAGAATGCAAGACAAAAACACACTGGACTATCTCCTCACACTTGTCTGAAGGCTATTATGTAAAAAAGAAATCAAAGTAAAAATAAACAAAGGTAAGTGATGACAAGGATTTGAAGAAATTGGAACACTTGTGCATTGTTGGTGTGAATCTAAGTTGGTGTAGCTGCTATGGTAAAGAGTATGGAGGTTTCTCAAAAAACTGAAAATAAAATTATCATATGATCCAGCAGTCCTACTTCTGGGTACAAATTGAAAGAATTGATCCAACAATATTGTCTACAAAACAAATCCACTTTAAATATTAAGACACAGAAAGATTTAAGGTAAGGGTTTGGGAAAAGGTATACTGTACTAACATGAATTCCAACTGTTGTCTGGAAGCAGAGCAGCCATCTTGTCACCATAAAGATTAAGCCATTTGCCTAAGTGGCTAGATAGATCCACAAGGAGCCTGGGTCTTGGATGCCTTCCTTAAGTACTGCCTACAGTCTTCTCGTTATGTGATAAAAATAACCCCCCACTTGAGTAAAACATGACAATGGGAACATATGACTGCTAGAAATCTCTACCTCATACTAAAGGAAACTAGCATTCATTGATTCTGTATTAGGAGCTTCACATATACTATTTTACTTAATCCTGATAGAAGCATTTTAAAAGATAAAGAAACTGGGACTCAGAATCTAAGTAACTAGCTGAGGGTTACATAGCTAGTATATAGAGGAATTTGAATACGAAACCTGGTCTTTGACATGCTGTGTAATCATCACCATCATTGTAGGGTTAGCAATTTTTGTTGTTGTTTCAATAACATGTTTGCACTAGAAGTGTTTTCCCAAGATGAGAATAAATTTTAACATAATTTTCAGGGAAAATAAATAATTATTTTTATTGTAATTGATACTTTTTTTTAAACTTTAGGGATTAATAAGTTTTTTTTCCCCCTTAACCTGAAAACTGGAGTCAGAATAAGGTTAGGTTATTGATTTAACCTTTGTGCATAGTTTTTTGTGTGGAGCTCCAACTGAAATAAAATTATGAAGAAAGAAAAAAATCTTTGGCTTTTAAAAAACTTTTATTTGTTCTGTAAAGCTGCTTACTAAAATGTCATGATGCTAAGTACAAGAAATGGACAATTGGGAAAAAGTTGGAGAGATTAGATTAGAAGGGAAGGATGTATATTTACTGAAGGAGCAATGTATCTTGGAATCTAACAAAGAAGAAAGATATTACAGGTTATATTTATATATTGTTTGTCAGGGACTGATGGATAAATCTACATGGCTTTGTGCTATCAAGATATCTTGTAAAATTTTCTGGAAAGTATACTCAGGGTGATGCTTTTTTTTTCCCAAGGCATCTTGTCTCAAACTTTTAAAGTCATGTCTCATTTGACAGAAATATTATACATTTGTTTCTGGTTCATTTCCACTTTACTCATTTACAGAGGGCTTCAAAAGAGCTAAATTTAGTTTTGCTTTACCTCTCATAGTGAAAAACTTGGAGATCCGGGTACAAAAACCATAAACAAAAAGTTGCAGTTGGTATCTATGGGTTTCTCTGCAAGTTAGTTACTGTATAAAATTCCCGTAGTCAACAGCTTAAACTAGGGTTATTATTCTGGTATCTTTTTTTTTTTTTTTTGCAGAATATTGCAAGATACTGTCCTGGCAGAGTCAAAGAATTTAATTTTTATGCTCTGGAAGCTTTTTAGAACTGCTTCATCAAGTGCTTTTTTTGAGTACCAACAGGGGTCTTGGCTCTTTTGGAAATAAGAAACATATTTAATCACATTTCCAACCCTTCAATAACATCGAAGTCCATTGGACAGGCCAGACATAAGTGACATATTGGAAGATCAAAAAAGTGTTACTGGTCTGGCAATAAGAGCTGTAGAGGTCATTGGGTTTCTCAGTGGGGAGATATCAATTAGGGCTCAAGGGCATGTGTGTGTGTGTGTACATGTGTATCAGGGCTTGGGTGGGGTGTGTGTGTGTGACAAAGAGAGAAACGTATTTGGATTAGATCCTAAGAGATTACGATTTACATATGCATGAAAAGAAAGTCAGAGTCGGGGGGTGGGTCACAAGTTAGGGAACATGTCGTAGAAGAGTTACAACGTCAGTATGATGCAGGAATATCATAGATACTAAAGTGAGAGGTTCATGTACAGGTTGGTTTGTGGAAGGTTTACACTGGGGAAATACAATTTTATTCTCTATTTTTGTCTCTCAAACATAGCTTCTATTTGGGGTTGGTGAATTGTTTGCTTAGTAACTCCATTGTATCCTACTCTTTGCGACTCCTTGGACTGCAGCCCCCAGGCTTCTCTGTCCATGGGATTTCCCAGCAAGAGTACTGAACTGGGTTGCCATTTCCTCCTTCAGGGGATCTTCCAAACCCAGGGATCAAACCCGCTTCTCCTGCATTGGAGGAGAAGTCCTTATCCACTGAGCCATCAGGGAAGCCCCAGTATTGGTGACTGCTTTCTATCAAACACCCTTGTTAAATCATATAAATTTTCTCTCTGCTCTTGTCACCTTAAGCTCCTTTAAGAAAGAAGGTAAAAGTGAAAGTCATTCAGTTATGTCCATGACCCCATGGACAGTAACAGCTTTCTCCAAGCTCTTCTGTCTGAGGAATTTTCCAGGCAAGAATACTGGAGTGGGTTGTCATTCCCTTCTCCAGGGGAATCTTCTCGATGCAGGGATCAAACCTGGGTCTCCTACGTTGCAGGTGGACTCAGACAATAGTCTGAGCCACCAGAGAAGCCTTTATGGACATAGCTGAATAAGTAACCTCTTTAGCATGTCTTGGCTGGGTTGAAACTTTTGAAAACAATTTAACCTTTGCAATTGCTGCTTTATTGTTATAAAAACTGATTAAATGTTTCTAGAAGAAAAAGCTTTAGAGAAGACTACAAATTTATTTAACTTTACAATTGCATTTAACATTCCTGTTTTCAAAATATATTGAAATAAAAATAAACCTCTTAAGATATAATTTTGAAAAAAATGCAGAGAGATTTGAAAAATATATAGGATTTTCAAGTTCTCCAGGCTCTGAATAATACAATATAGGTATACATTTTACATGTGAAATTGAAACTCTTGTGAATACAATTTCATTTGCCTTCTTGATTATGCTGAGGAAATGTGGATTGAGTTGAAATTGCCAATTCTCTGTGTCTGCAAAGTATCAATAATAATAGAGGAGGGTAGGTTGAGGCTGGAAAGAGTTTCCATTATTTATATGATTCCCAGTTGCTTAGCTGGAGGTAGAATTTAAAAATCCCTTTGCTGTAGAAATAATGTCAGGAGGACTGCATCATGGTTTCAGTCTCACTGAAGTTCTGGGAATCTATAAATAAACTGGAAATTCTGGAGACTCTGGCTAAGAACACAAAAGAAGACACAGTTTTTCTTTTTTTTTTTAATTTATTTTTTAATTGAATGATAATTGCTTTATGAAATTGTATTGGTTTCTGCCAAACTTTTTTTAAAAAATAAGGCACATAGTAATACATTCTTAAGATGTATTGTTTTAGGAATACAGGTTTAGCAAGCGCTGATTTCAGGCCACAAACAGTGTATAAAATAAACACACAAATAAAAAAGCACTAATTTTTTCATAGCGATTTTGTAAATCCTTATTCTGCCTGCTGGTAGAGATTAACTATTAGTCAATTCAGTCATTTTATGGGTACTTGCTCTCCTACACATTTGCCTCATATTGTATCTAAGTTCCAGAGGACTTATGAGGGCTTTGGGAAAACTTCTCATTCTTGGTTATTGTCAACCATCCGCTGTGACACTAGCTGAGATGTGTGTTATTTTTTCCACTCTCAGTAATTGGTCCATGTGTGTCACTACTACATTCTACCGTCTCAGTCACATGGCCTCTGTACCCTACTTTGTATGTAAAACCTCTTTGGCTCTGTTCCTGGACTGTAGTGACAAAGGGAAAATCTCTCCATTTAGGCAAATCCCAAGGACTTTCCAGGTGGCGCTAGTGGTTAAGAATCTGCCTGCCAATGCAGAAGATGCAGGGGTCGTGGGTTTGATCCCTGGTCAGGAAGATCCCCTGGAGTAGGAAATGACAACCCACTCCAGTATTCTTTCCTGGAAAATCCCATGGGCAGAGGAGCCTGGCAGGCTACCTTCCATGGAGTCGCAGAGAGTCAGACGTGACTGAGCAACCCCCACCGTCCCACCCCCGCACACCCAGGCAAATCCCAAAGGCGTTCTGTCCACTATGCTCCTACTGTGCTGCAGACAGAGGGCACAGTTGTCAAGTTCCTCTCTGTTTAAAGTGAAAATGAAGGACACAGAACTTCTCTCCTTTCAGATTCCATGGTTTCTCTGCTTCCCAGTCCCCAACGTCTCAGGACTCTTCCTTAGGGAACCACAAGCAAATAGCGTTCCTGCTTTCACTGTCCCTTTCCTTCCTCCCCTTGCCCCACATCTCCACTGTCAAAGGGAGGCGTTGTCTAGTATGTTGATATGATGTGCCTTTTCCGTCATTCTTTCCAATCTGTTATTTAAAACATACATTTTATATTTTTAAGGGCTCAGATTTTATGACCTCAGAAACTCAGAACCCTGAAAATGAGGTGTTGGGTTTTGAAACTCAAAGGCGGTAGCTGCTTTTCGCTAACTCATCGCTCTCCCTGAGACAGGAAGAATCACAGGGTAATAGAGTGAGTATAGTAAAACATATACAGCTACACTAGGATCTTTAGTGGTACTTTATGAACATGTACAAAGACTATTTCCTTTTATTCTTGGACATCTCATTTTCAGCATCTGCAGAGTCTGGTTTTACACTACTCATAGCTAATAAGTTAGTCTGCCACACAATCTCATGGATGTTGGTGGAAGACATGAGACTCCTGAGTCAGAGGCAAAGGACAATTTATTGCTAACAGCAATAGCAATAGCTAGAGTATCAATCAACAGTTTTGGAGCCCCAGTTCCCACATGATGATGCCAAGAATTACAGGTGATGCCTGTATGTACAGTTGTCATGTTTTAGAAGAAGGGCTTTAGGCTTAAGGAATCTATGTGTTTTATAATAGACAATAAGCATATTGCCCTTTGCTTCAGAGAGACACTTTGTCTATAGTTCTGGAAATATTTTGGGGAAGATAAGTGTGTAACAGGGGAGTCAGTGCCTTACTTGCCAGAGATCCAGGGATGTAAGAGGATCATGAATGTGTCCCCTTACTCCCATTAGCATTCAGAGACATTTGCTTTAATAGCAGAAACCCTTGGGATCACCAAGCAAAAGTCTGAAGCTTGTTAGTTGTCCATTGCCCACATAAATTATGATTTTAACCTTTCAGTCCTGGAAATACAGTGCAGTCACATAGCTTATAATGCAAAGACTCAGTATGTGGATGCACGTGACAGTGGTAATAGTGTTGATAGTGGTAATAGTTATTCATGTTTATTTAATGAGATGTTCTTTTTCACCCTTTTCCCCTCCTCGGTGCCAGGCTGTTAACACTGCATCAGGCTTGTTCCTTTATTATGGATATTGGCTATTGGGCACTCCTCATTTATTCATTCATTTATTAGTCAATTAAAAGAATCAGTTTAAGGATTTTATTAGGATTAATGTGATCTATTTTGAAATACATTAAAAACATCCTATTGAGGCCAGAAAATAAGAAGATACTAGAGGAAAGTCATGTTAATCTTCCTTAAATTAAGATGAAATTTTTGTTTAAATACAGTTTTTATGCATTCAAAGGACAGCTTCTAGAGTAAATACATGAGTCAAATAAATGGATAATAGTGAAAAAAATGTAGTCAATTTTATATGTAAAGGCAACTGAATTTTACTCTTTCTGCAGTGATGTTTAGTCTTATGCAGATAAATCCAGGACAGTAAACCTGGGGAGGTTCTTCTGATTCCTGTTTGATTTTTATTACAAATTTTTTTTTCTCATATCTGTAAGTTTTAGTTACAGGTGATGATGGAGCAGAAAGTGTGCTAGTTACATTTACTACAGTTAAACAACCACAAAGAAGAATCCATGCGAAATATTTATGGCAGCTGATATTATTTTACATTCATAATATTTTTAATAATAGGTCATAACCATAACCATTCCATTTAAATTGCTTATCATTTGATAAAGATTGCATCTTTAAATTAAACAAATTAGGTCTCTGTATGGCATGTGGAGTGAAGTCCACTAGCAGATATACCTGATAGCTTTGTTCCTAATTAGTGGAACATGAAGTGTGTGTTCCCTAACACGTGCTAAATCACAGGTCCTACTTGATTCAGCATCACCAAAATGAGGACCTGAGACAAGCTGTCCTGGTCACTGTGACATGCATGATTGGTGGTGTATCCCTTTATGTACCAAGGTAGCTGGGAAAGGATGAGTATTTGTTCCCATGTGGGGATTGTACAGTGGCTTTCCAGAGTGTACTTATTATCTCTAGAAAATTGACCTAATATTTAATGAGGTTGCTGTGGGGGGATTTATGTAGTCATTAGGATAATTTTGCCTTTACTGCAAAAGCGCTGGATATTTTGCCCTCAATTGAGAAGCATTGTGGTAATTAGTACTGAGCATCTTGGAAAAGTAATCTGGACCCTCCAAGCTTCCAGCATGAATGCTTTCAGTTACTTACATTTCTTCCTCTATAACTCATTCCTCTGAGGAGTCCCCTTAGGATCCTTGTCAAAGGACCAGTAGTTTATTTAGTTTCATCACAATGCAATGGCAGCATTCAGACAGGAGTTTTTGTACAATGCATTCAGGGAAATGGCATCACAGTCCAGCTTCACCTAAGATTCTCATGCTTACAGTGTGGTACTGCTAAGTCGCTTCAGTCATGTCCGACTCTGTGCAACCCCATAGACGGCAGCCCACCAGGCTCCTCCATCCCTGGGATTCTCCAGGCAAGAACACTGTAGTGGGTTGCCATTTCCCTCTCCAACGCATGAATGGGAAAAGTGAAAGTGAAGTCGCTTGGTCGTGTCCGACTCCTAGCGACCCCATGGACTGCAGCCCACCAGGCTCCTCCGTCCATGGGATATTCCGGGCAAGAGTACTGGAGTGGGTTGCCATTGCCTTCTCCACAGTGAGGTACAGAGACATCAAAAAGCTGACAGATTGCAGGAGCTTGGACTCTGAGAAAGGCAGTGGCCATCGTGATGGTTCAGGACCAGAAGCCCTGCTCCTGCTTCTAGGACCCAAATAAGCCAGTGTGACACCGGAAGAGGGAGAAAGCCCTGGGAATGACCAGGACAATATTCTTGATAGTCCAGTAGCTGGGGAGTTCAGAACTGAGATTAAATTAATTTCGAGGAAATAATGTTCTTATTATTGTGAACAGCAGATTTATACTTGCTAAAATTGTTCATTGCTTGGTGATAGAATTTTACCATGGTGATTGATCCCTGTGGTTGTCCATTAGCATGTATTTCTATTCATTCATTCACTCAACACATACCTATTGAGCTTCTATTATACAATAAATCTTGTGCTTGGAGCTGGGTATATAACAGTGGGCAGTACAGTCATGATCCCAGTTGTCTGAAAGGTTTATTGTCAATAGATACGTAAATAAATAATTGTGAGGGTTTTATTTATTTATTTTTAATATAAATTTATTTATTTTAATTGGAGGCTAATTACTTTACAATATTGTATTGGTTTTGCCATACATCAACATGAATCCACCACAGGTGTACTCGTGTTCCCCATCCTGAACCCCCCTCCCACCTCCCCATACTGTCCCTCTGGGTCATCTAGTGCACCAGTCCCGAACATCCTGTATCATGCATCAAACTTGGACTGGTGATTTGTTTCACGTATGATAATATACATGTTTCAATGCCATTCTTCCAAATCTTCCCACCCTTGCTCTCTCCCACAGAGTCCAAAAGACTGTTCTATACATCTGTGTCTCTTTTGCTGTCTCGCATACAGGGTTATCATTACTATCTTTCTAAATTCCATATATATGCTTTAGTATACTGTATTTGTGTTTTTCTTTCTGGCTTACTTCATAGGCTCCAGTTTTATCCACCTCATTGGAACTGATTCAAATGTATTCTTTTTAATGGCTGAGTAATACTCCATTGTGTATATGTACCACAGCTTTCTTATCCATTCATCTGCTGATGGACATCTAGGTTGCTTCCATGTCCTGGCTATTATAAACAGTGCTGCGATGAACATTGGGGTACATGTGTCTCTCAATTCTGGTTTCCTTGGTGTGTATGCCCAGCAGTGGGATTGCTGGGTCGTATGGCAGTTCTATTTCCAGTTTTTTAAGGAATCTCCACACTGTTCTCCATAGTGGCTGTACTAGTTTGCATTCCCACCAACAGTGTAAGAGGGTTCCCTTTTCTCCACACCCTCTCCAGCATTTATTGCTTGTAGACTTTTGGATCGCACCATTCTGACTGGTGTGAAATGGTACCTCATTGTGGTTTTGATTTGCATTTCTCTGATAATGAGTGATGTTAAGTATCTTTTCATGTGTTTGTTAGCCATCTGTACGTCTTTGGAGAAGTGTCTGTTTAGTTCTTTGGCCCATTTTTTGATTGGGTCATTTATTTTTCTGGAATTGAGCTGCAGGAGTTTCTTGTATATTTTTGAGATTAATTCTTTGTCAGTTGCTTCATTTGCTGTTATTTTCTCACATTCTGAAGGCTGTCTTTTCATCTTGCTTGTAGTTTCCTTTGTTGTGCAGAAGCTTTTAATTTTAATTAGGTCTCATTTGTTTATTTTTGCTTTTATTTCCAATATTCTGGGAGGTGGGTCATAAAGGATACTGCTGTGATTTATGACAGAGAGTGTTTTGCCTATGTTCCCCTCTAGGAGTTTTATAGTTTCTGGTCTTATGTTTAGATCTTTAATCCAGTTTGAGGTTATTTTTGTGTATGGTGTTAGAAAGTGTTCTAGTTTCATTCTTTTACAAGTGATTGACCAGTTTTCCCAGCACCACTTGTTAAAGAGATTGTCTTTTCTCCATTGTATATTCTTGCCTCCTTTGTCAAAGATAAGGTGTCCATAGGTGCGTGGATTTATCTCTGGGCTTCCTGTTTTGTTCCATTGATCTATATTTCTGGTTTGTACCAGTACCATACTGTCTTGATGACTGTGGCTTTGTAGCAGAGCCTGAAGTCAGGCAGGTTGATTCCTCTGTGTGAGGGTTTTAACATTTACAAGCACAACTCAAGAATTCATAAATGCAAGTTTTTTAAATTTTATTTTATAACTGAGCTCAATTTTGCTCTGGAATTCCCATTTTCACAAATAGCAGGAAATTCTCGATCTTGCCACTTGCAGGTAACTGAGTCATTCCTGGTGTAGAACATAGAGAGTATTTTAAATAAACATTTAGTTCAGTTCAGTCAGTTCGGTTGTTCAGTCATGTCTGACTCTTTGCGACCCCATGAATCGCAGCACACCAGGCCTCCCTGTTCATCACCATCTCCCGGAGTTCACTCAGACTCATGTCCATCGAGTCCATGATGCCATCCAGCCATCTCATCCTCTGTCATCCCCTTCTCCTCCTGCCCCCAATCCCTCCCAGCATCAGAGTCTTTTCCAATGAGTCAACTCTTCTCATGAGGTGGCCAAAGTACTGGAGTTTCAGCTTTAGCATCCGTCCAAAGAAATTTAGTTAATTTATATTAAAGATTTATATTCAGTTCAAAATTCACATTTTTTAATGGAAAAGGGATAGGGTAGTTGGATTAGACATGTACATACTGCTCTATATAAAATGGATAACCAAGGTCCTACTGTATAGCACATGGAACTCTGCTCAATGTTATGTGGCAGCCCAGATGGAAGGGGAGTTTGGGGGAGGATGGATACATGTATATGTATGTCTGAGTCCTTTTGCTATTCACCTGAAACTGTGACAACATTGTTAATTGGTTATACCCTAATACAAAATAAAAAGTGAAGAGAAATAAAGAGAATTAAAAAAAAAAAAACAAATTCACATTTCTATCAAGACTGTTTTTTCTTTCAAGAGCTTTCCCTCTTATTTCCCTCTTATTTCAAGAACATTCCTAGATGATGGAGATGTCATCTGGTTATAGCTTATGCAAATGACATCATAGCACCAGGCAAGAAGTGTGTGGTCCACATGCTGTCCTATTTCCTGGGTGACCTTCACTGAGATGTCTTTCTGTCCTAGGTCTTTGAGTATCACCTTCTGATCCCATTGCAACTTTCACTGATGTGATCTGTCCCAGTTATTATTGCTGAATAACTCACCACCCCAAACTTAGTGGAGCAAAATGACAAACACTTTATTATACTCACAAATTCCATGAATTAAGAATTTGGAAAGGGCACAACAGAAATGGCTTATCTTTGCTCTGTGATGTCTGAGATCTGTGGGAAAACTGTGAGAAACTTGAAAACTCAGGAATCATAAGAAAGCTTTCTCATTCTCTTTCATATTGAAAATAGTTCATGCTGGGACCTCAGCTGTGGTTGTCAGAAGACACCTCTAAATCTTCTCCTGTGTGGCTGCTGGTCTTCCTTATTGCATGGTGGCTGGTGGTATAATACTGGCAGCATTCTCAAATACAGATTTCTGTTAATAGCCAGTTCAAGGCAACTTAGGCTTTCACAGTAATGATCTTCTCCTGCGTGGCTGCTGGTCTTCCTTATTGCATGGTGGCTGGTGGTATAATACTGGCAGCATTCTCAAATACAGATTTCTGTTAATAGCCAGTTCAAGGCAACTTAGGCTTTCACAGTAATGCTCCTCAAAATCCTTTCACACTTTTGAAAGTTTCTTATTCTTAAAAAAAAGTACTAAAAATTTTCAAATATGTCTATGAAATAATGTAATGCAATAATAAGTAATATAAATAATATTAGGCCACATACATAATATGATTAAATGAAGGAGTAATAATATCTTTACACAGGTATACACATTTGGTATTCATTTTTATGACATATGAGTTTTAAAGTTTGACTTTTATTTGTTTGGTTGCTTCGGGTCTTAGTTGTGGCAGGTGGGGTCTTTATTGCATCATGTGGAATCTTTTGTTGCGGTGCATGGACTCTCTAGTTGTGGAGCGTGGGCCCAACAGTTGCACTTAACTGCTCGGAGGCATGTGGAATCTTAGTTTGACCAGGGATCAAAGCCAAATCACCTGCATTGCAAGGCAAATTTATAAGCACTGGATTTCCAGGGAAGTCCCCTAAAATTTGACTTATTTAAAAAATTTTAATTTTTGACTTAATTTGAAAATTTTCGCCATCTAGTTTTTAGAATTGAATGTTATTATTTAGATCATTTTGTGAGATCTTACGACAACACTAAAACAGCTGGAAAGTTCCACTGCTGGAAAAGTCTTTAAACTGAAACTAGATATACTATGACTTCTGTGCAAGCATTCATTGAGGTTCTAATCCTTTCTGACTGGTCTTCTGACCTTATAGTCTCAATAGATTTTTTTTAGGTGGTTTTATTGGCTACTCCCTGTGAGTAACGTTTGCAGGCCTTCTTACGCTTGCATCCTTCTTTAAGGTGAGAATGTTTCCTTTATTTGGAGGGGAGAAAGGAATATAGAGTTAAAAAAATTAAGCCAGAAGTACTATCTCAATAGTTTTTTTCTCTTTTAGAAGATAACCAAAAGAAATATTATCGATAAGATATTCTATTTTCACATAGATAGGGGCCTGCCACAGTTAAGATTGTCTTTCTGTCCTCAATGATATGCTATTTAATAAGGGAAATGCAATAAATTCAGGTCAATAGGTTTTTTTTTTTTTTAATAATAAACTTTTAAATAACTTGTTAAACACTTGCAAATATATCAGATATAGAGAATAAATACCACTTACTAGTACACAACCTCCAAATGATCATTAATAATACTTTAATATGTTTGGACTAGTCTCTAATATTTTTAGACTCTAAGGTTACAAAAATGAATAAAACATGGTGATTGCTTTTAAAATGTTTGTAGTCTAGTGAAGATAACAGATACATAAGTATATGATTATAAATCAGTGTTATAAGTTTATTAAAGAAGGTTTGAATTAAGTGTTACAGAAACAGGAAAGAAGACTTAATTCAGTCTTGTGATAGCGTTGAATGTCAGAGAATACCTACTCATGCGAAGAGTTGACTCATTGGAAAAGACTCTGATGCTGGGAGGGATTGGGGGCAGGAGGAGGAGGGGACAACAGAGGATGAGATGGCTGGATGGCATCACTGACTCGATGGACGTGAGTCTGAGTGAACTCCGGGATATGGTGATGAACAGGGAGGCCTGGCGTGCTGCGATTCATGGGGTCGCAAAGAGTCGGACACGACTGAGCGACTGAACTGACTGACTGATCCATGAGTGTAATTATCAAGTCATTGAACTGTCATATATTCAGCTTTGTAAATACTACCAAATCATTTTACAAAGTGACTGTACTGATTTACAAGACTACTAACAGTTGTAACTGCTGAGAACTCCAGTTGCTCCATATCCTTTCCAACATCTGATATTTTGGCTTAGGAGATTAAAAAAAAAAATTATTTTCTAATAAAAATTGTGTAATTTAAAATACTCAAAGGGATTTTAAAGAGAAGTTTGGAAATGAACTAAGAGAAAATGTTGTGCAGCTGATATATAAACTAGAATTTTTAACTAGAAGTTTTGGCCAAGGTTTTTTTCCACCACTCTTTCTGTTTCATCTATTTTTTGTGTTCTCTTATATAATCTTTTCTGCTATTAAAGAAGTGTGGGGAAAAAAGTCAAGTCTGCATTATGTTCAGACAGATTTTAAACAAAAGATAACAACCATGGTTCAATCATTATGTGCATAAGAATCACCTGTGGAGGTTTTTCTCAATTTAGAGGGCTAGCCCTCAGTCCAGATATCCCAATTCAGACTCTGAGGATGAAACTAAAGCATTTCTGTTTTGAAAATTCACTGTAGAGTTATTCTAATGCACATCAACGGTTGAAAATCAGTAATGAGATCACTGACTAATCAATACAAATTGATCTAAATGTCTTTTTTTTTAGATAAATTAATTTAGTCTGAATGTATAGTGTTGGATCTGCTTAGTTAAACACTACTGCTGGCAGAGTTGAGAACTGAAAAAGAGGAATCAGTTGTAAAGCCTGTGATTAATCTATGCTGTATATACATGATCAATTTCAAGTCAGTTCATTAAACATTTTTGAACACTATGTTTTGAGCTTTGGACCGAGTCCTGGATATATAATGATGTAAAAAAGTGAACTGTCAGAATAAGCTAGATTATATAGATTATAGCACAAACAACCTTCAAATTGCAGTGACTTGAAGCAAAGTTTATTTCTTCCTCATGCTACATGTCTGCTGTGGCTTGTCTTGGGGCTATGCTCCCTTCATTCCTTACTCTAAGACTCAGGCCAGGATAATAGCCACTACTGGAGTATTGTAAGTCTATGGCAGAGGGAAAGAGCATGTATTACCTCTGTAAGCATCTGTCTGGAAGTGGTACAGATCTTGTTCACCTGTATGCCATTGCTTGAAGCAAGTGACATGATCACAGTTAACCTCTGAGAGGGTGGGAAATTTAACCAAATGCTCAGAAAGAGAAAACCAGATATTTAAGGAACAGAATGAAAGACTTCAACAATGATTAATGCACTCAGGGATTTTACAGTCTTGTATAGGAAAGTAGGGCCCATAGAAATACCTGAAATAGAATTTGTCACTTGTTGTAATAAGCTATGTATAAAGTTGTTTGGCAGAAAAATGGAATTTGTTATTTCTTCCTATTGGTGGTAGGGTAAAATATTACAAGGACAAGGTGATATTTGAGTTTCACCTTGAATAGTATAGAGGGTGCTCCAGGTGGAAACATTGCATGAGATATAGTATAGAGAAGGGGCTTTAGTAGACAGGATACCATGAAAAATCATACTGAAGTCTCAGGAGCTTGGATAAGGCCTATTGCATAAGACACAGTAGGTGTTGAAGCATAGTGATGGACAGGAAAGTTATAGTTCCTGCCTTGTTGAGCATATATTCTGGAAGAGCATATAGACACTAAATGTATAAGTGGAGGATTAATAATTTAATAATAATCTGGGTGAATGCTTTGAAAAGGGAGTATGTGTTGAAGGATTAAATTATAAGAATATCATGTAGTCTGAGAGGTCAGAGAAGAAAGCTCATACACAATGCAGAGGGAGTATAGTCCTGGGAAAATACTCCAGAGAGAAGAAACAACATGTGTGAAAGTCCCAAGGTAGAAAAGAATATGGTGCATTGAAGAAACTGAAGGAAGTGGGCTGGCATGCAGACAGTGATAGAGTGGCATAAGATGGAAACTGGAGAGAATAGGGCAGATTTTGAGGGCCTTGAAGCACTTTATATCATGCTTACTGTGTCCTGTACTCAGTCATTTCTGACTCTTTGCAACTCCATGGACTGTACACCGCCAGGCTCCTTTGTCCATGGGATTTCCCAGGCAAGAATATGGGGATGGGTTGCCATTTCCTTCTCCGGGCATCTTCCTGATGCACGGATTGAACCCACATCTTCTGCATTGGCAGGCAGATTCTTTCCTGTTAAGCCACCAGGGAAGCCCACTTTGTAATTAATCATATGATAAATGGAAGATCATCATGTTTTTTTTTTATTTAAATTTTTTATTTTTAATTAGAGGATAACTAATTAACAATATTGTGATGGGTTTCTGCCATACATCAACATGAATTGGCCATAGGTATACATATGTTCCCTCCTTCTTGAACCTTCCTCCCACCTCTGTCCCTATCTTACCCCTTTAGATTATCACAGAGCACTGGCTTCGGGTTCCCTGTGTCATGAAGCAAACGCCAACTGGCTATTTTAGAACTAACACCCAAAAAAGATGTCCTTTTCATTATAGGGGACTGGAATGCTAAAGTAGGAAGTCAAGAAACACCTGGAGTAACAGGCAAATTTGGCCTTGGAATGTGGAATGAAGCAGGGCAAAGACTAATAGAGTTTTGCCAAGAAAATGCACTGGTCATAGCAAACACCCTCTTCCAACAACACAAGAGAAGACTCTACACGTGGACATCACCAGATGGTCAACACCGAAATCAGATTGATTATATTCTATGCAGCCAAAGATGGAGAAGCTCTATACAGTCAACAAAAACAAGGCCAGGAGCTGACTGTGGCTCAGATCATGAACTCCTTATTACCAAATTCAGACTCAAA
>SJYT01008275.1:0-22595 GCA_006410635.1 Cephalophus harveyi
GAAACTCCAGTACTTTGGCCACCTCATGCGAAGAGTTGACTCATTGGAAAAGACTCTGATGCTGGGAGGGATTGGGGGCAGGAGGAGAAGGGGACGACCGAGGATGAGATGGCTGGATGGCATCACTGACTCGATGGATGTGAGTCTGAGTGAACTCCGAGAGATGGTGATGAACAGGGAGGCCTGGCGTGCTGCGATTCATGGGGTCGCAAAGAGTCGGACACGACTGAGCGACTGAACTGAACTGAACTGGCCCCCTGACGCCTGTTATGGCACCTGTTTGGGTCCTAACAGCTGATGACTCAAAGGACCCAATTTGGGAATCATAAACTCACTCCACGGCAGAGTCGTCAGCAGAGAGACGGCAGACTGATGTCTACAGGGTCCGACCTGCTGCTGATCCCTTGCCCTGTGCCAGTGCGACCAGCTACTGTGAGTCTCCAGTTCTTACACTCAGGCTTGTCATCAACAGGCTGAAGAAGCCTTCCCAGCTCTCATTCAAAGGATCCTGCTGGTCAGTCTATAGCCTCATGACTGCGTCTTCTGGAAACTTCACCAAAGGAAGACAGCTTTCAGTGTCATGGGAAGGGACCTCCCAGACCACCAACACAGCTGCAAAATTAGTTACGGAGCCTTGGGCACACATCTCGCAGCTGGCAAAGGTCCCACTTGACATCTGGTCCCGTGCAGACACCGGGGGCCTCCAGAGCAAACAGACAAGCAGAGGTGGCGTCTGCTGCCCGAGACACCGGACCACGGCTTCAGACTCTAAAGTGCGAAACCCTTCCTTAGTCTTTCCTTTACGCTCGCACTGAAACTGAGTCCCCCTTAAACGGAATTTCTCTGCAGAGTCTATGATGAGCCTCTCTATCCAAAAATTTGCTCCCTTTCCTGTCTCCCACCACCCCATTCCCCTCAGGATCAAGGGGTATCAAAGGAAAGGGAGGATCGAAACCAAGCAGGGTCCTGTGGGGCCCTTCTGAGGACACACACCCCTCTGTGCCCTCTTGTTTCTTGTTTGTTGAGGAAGGTTTTGGTCTCCCAGGCCCTCCCTGTGTCCCAAGGAGCAGGGAAGGCAGTTACCGATTAGGGAAGCGAGGGAACGCACGAGCGGAGGGAGATCAGCGCAAGAGGGAAGCAGTGGCAGCGGTTCAGGGTAAAGAGCCCGAGCTTCTCCTCAAGGGGCGTATGCTGTGGTCCTTTAGTGGACCAGAACCTGGTGGTCCGGAAAGACACGGGGACCAGAGCTCTGGTGTTAATCGACATGGTGTGTGCGTATATACTGTCTGGCTGCTGCTGAGTCGCTCAGTCGTGCCCGACTCTTCGCGACCCCATGGACTGCAGCCTACCAGGCTCCTCCGTCCATGGGATTTTCCAGGCAAGAGTACTGGAGTGGGGTGCCATTGCCTTCTCTGATATACTGTCCTACAAAGTCGTTCTTCTTAGCAAAGATAAAGATTAAAATTCCAGACTTACAAAACATAGGCTATCCATATTAAAGAGAGAGATTTGTAAACAATCACTTTTACCGTAAGGTTCACAAGGAGGAAGAGGGCACTTATCACTGTACAGAAAACCTAATGAAGGAGATGCCTGGATTCTTCAGCCCTGGGAGAGGCTTGTCTCTCCTCTTAATTCCTGAGTATTCAGGAATTAATACTCAGGAATTAATAAGGAGCAGAGAATTCCTGACAGATCCAAAACAGCACACTGGAAGCCTCCTGTTAAACGTATCCTGACAGGTGTACCCAACCATTTGCCAGATTTCTTTGTTCTTAGGGAATGAAGACCCACCTGCCTCTTGTTTGAGGATCTTGGCATCCATCTCTGGTGCTGCTTTAACCCCTGAATCATAAGCCTCTGCGCAGCCTTGCGTACACGCGTTTGTCACTGCCGGAATTCTGCCCACAGCTTGGGATATATGTGGCAGCCCCCTTTCAAAGAAATCCACATGGCAATAAGGAAATGTGAACAAGAAAAAGAAACACTTGTTTACCTGATCCGAAGGAGCATGGCGATAAGGAAATGTGAACAAGAAAAATAAACACTTGTTTACCTGATCTGAAGGAGCATCAGGACCAGATCAGATTAACGCCAGCTGGAGTCAACTGACCAAGCAAAGGGCCGTGGGCTGCGGCCTCCTCCTCTTCCTGGCCTCACCTCCGCAGGCTTCCCACTTTCCTGTCATGAGAGCAGCCTGCGTGAAGATGGTTCTGAGGATATCAGTCTGCTATCTTCTCGGTTTGCCTGCTTCTGAATAAAGTCACTGTTCTTCCCTAACACCTTTCTCTCACTCGCTGGCCTGGCCTGTGAGCTTGGATGAGGTTACAGTTGCAGATATCGGCCCCCTCAGTCTCTCCTGGGCTTCGGCCTTTCATACTCCTGAATGTATCACCCAAGATTCTGATTTGTCCATGATGCTGGAGACCCCTGGTCCTCCCTGAGGCCAATTTCTTTTCTATTCCAAATGTCCCTGCAAACTACAAAAGACCCCTTGGAAGTCTCTTACTGAGTTCAGCTCTTACTGTTACTGAGTCCAAGCTAGTATGCTCACCACCTGACAGGCCGATACATCAAGCAACCAGATGTTGGGCCAGCCCATAGTAACTTTTTTGCGCAGATGAAGAAGATGTCAGACTCATGTTCCAAAGAAACATCTTCCCTGAGTTAGAATTCAGTTTCTTTTATACTAAAAGGGAGGGGGTCGCTGCAGCCTCCTTCCCGACCTTGGAGGGGATGTGAGGACTCTGTGTTCTTGGAGCTGCCTGCTCAGGATGTTTCTGTAAACCTCCAGGAGAGGAGCATCATTCTCTCTTCTGTGGCCTTTTCTCTTCTCTGAACGAAACACTGTTATGCCTTTAAAGGTCTCGCCTAGGGGGCCGAGCCTTGAGAAAGGGCTACTATGTATATTTCAGGCTATAGGCGACCTTCATTTATTTTCTAATTTTTAAATATTGGCTGCCGGGTCACACAGCTTGTGGGATCTCAGGGCCCCAACCAGGGACTGAACAATGAGGGCGCGGAGTCCTAAACCCTGGACTACAGGGAGCTCCCGAGGCGGCGTTCTTTCAGCGTTGAGCCAGCACCACAAAGATCACAGCTAAGGCAATAGATCTGATATGGAGTCAGCTTTGTTCTCTGTTACCTTGCTGCTGCTGCTGCTGCTGCTAAGTTGCTTCAGTCGTATCCGACTCTGTGCGACCCCATAGACGGCAGCCCACCAGGCTCCCCCGCCCCTGGGATTCTCCAGGCAAGAGCACTGGAGTGGGTTGCCGTTTCCTTCAATGCATGAGAGTGAAAAGTGAAAGTGAAGCCACTCAGTCAAGTCTTCGCAACCCCGTGGACTGCCGCCCACCAGGCTCCTCCGTCCGTGGGATTTTCCAGGCAAGAGTGCTGGAGCGGGGTGCCATTGCCTTCTCCGCTTTGTTACCGTGTGTGTCTTGTTTTAGCCTGTATCCGGTACGGTTGGTACACACACGCCTGAATCTCGGTGCGTTTGCACCCTCAGCTCCCGCGGCTGCCTAGGCCAGAGCTGCCCCCGCGGCTCTCGTACTTGCCGGGTTTTTAGAATGACTCTTTATTTCAGACCGGAAGATTTCTTACCACACGTGCTTAAAATCTGACTGACCCCTGGCTTAAAAAACAGGTAAACACAGCCAGCAGGCCCTGTGAACAAATCCATGAACAGTGTGCCCTGATGGAGGGTCCCAGGTGTGGTTGCCACCCTTCTTGGGCTGTTGGAAGCCTAGACGTGGCACGCAGCCGGGCAGCGCATAGTAGGTTGCCAAGTTGTGCCCTTAGCTTTCCACAAAGATGCCCCATTGGCCACCTCCCCTGGATCCACACCAGGGTCAGGAAGGGCCCACCAGGAGGCCTTCACGACTCAGGATTCGCTCCTCCGGAGGGCTATACCTCCCTGGGGAGGAGTCAGTGTAAAGGAGGGTATGATCAGAAGCCTCTCCTTAACTCGAGTCCTCCGAAGATGAGAACCACCCCACCAACCGGACTGAGGCGTCTTCTGCAAGATGACCGACGGTGCTCTTCAGACGCACGTGATCACGGAGGGCAGGGGAGCACCGAGGATCCTCAGAGGCTGGAGGAGGCTGCGAGGAACGGCTAAATGGAGCGGGAGAAGGGCATCAGTGAAAACACTGCTGGCGTTTGAGCAAGGCCTTCAGTTTAGCCAGCAGCGCCGCACCCACGTTAGCATCCTGGTTTGACGGTGGCACCGCGGGGAACCTGGCGAGAGGGACAGCGGCTCTTGGTACTGCCCTTGCGATTTTCCATAGGTCTAAAATCGCCTCAAAATACAAAGCTAGGGAGAAGTCAATGTGAGGCCTGCTGAAATAAGTAGTTGGTGCTGGGATGAGCAGCCGGAGCCCGGAGGCCGCCTGCCTGGGCACCTGGGCCTGCTCTGCTGTCCAGCGTGTGGTGCTGGGGAGGCTCCCTAATGCCCCATCGCTTCTTTTCTAAAATGAGGACAGCAGCCACACTTACCGCTCAGGCTGCTAAGAGGTTAAACCTGCTAATACACGTGAAGCGTCCAGGACAGCGTTTGGTGCAGGCTGAGACCCTGGGAGGGCTCTTCTGATGGCCAGAGCTGGAAACAGGGACGGCCCCCGACGGGCAGGCTGGAAACAAACAAACAGGGCCGGAAACAAACAGGGCCGGGCCCCCGACGGGCAGGCTGGAAACGGGGCCGGGCCCCCGATGGGCAGGCTGGCACGTGGGATGTCAATCTAGAGCGGTCCTGAGAGGGGACAAGGGGCACGCAGCAGGCGGGGGTGGAGAGGGAGCTGAGCTGTTGGGAAAGAAGTGCCTCATGTCCTGGATAGAAGGAGAAAGGAAATGAGAGGAGGGAACGCTTGAGGCAGAGGCGGAGCCAAGCTTCCCCAGGTGAAGAAAGATGAAGGGCTTCAGACCGAGGTCACAGAGAGGCAAGATGAGACATAGCCCGCACTTGGATGCGCTGCAGTGACGTTTAAGAGGATCAGAGAAGAGTGTCCGAAAAGAAGGTTCCACAGGGAACAGACCACACACACGGGAACAAGAATCACACGGACCCCAGATTTCTGAACAAACCATAAGAAGAAATGGGATGGTATTTTAAAGAATTACAAGTAAGAAAATAGAAAATTAAATATTCAGCCAAATTGTCATTCAAACGTAAGAATATAACAAAGATATTTCCAGAAAGCCTCGGAATGTGCCCCTCCCAAACACCTACATTGATAACATTTTTGAAGCAGGAAAGAGGAAAAACACACCCAGGAGAATCCGCAAGCCATAAAGGAGGTGAGGGGCCCAGCATCTCTGCAAAGCTGTCTCCTATTTTAGGAGCAAACCACCACCACAAAGGCGGGAACAGAGGGCAAAGGGCCGCCGCACAAGCCCCACCCGAAATTCTGGGCAATGCCAGTGTGACAGGGCCCGAGGAGGGGCGCCAGCGAGTGAAGGCGTCGGGGACCTTGACGCCGGTGCTGGGAGTGGCCGGAGGCTGCAGACGCAGCAGCACATTCGCGTCCACCGCCCTGACAGCTGCGGGCAGCAGAAGCGCTCAGTGCTCACTGGCGAGGGAGTGGATATAACTTCTCGTGAAAGTTATAAATTTAAAAAGATCCAACAAATCAAAATCAGCAAAAATGAAGAAAGAAGCAGGAGAGCAGAGCACATAACAAACATGGTAAACGTGACAGAAATAAGGCCCAACGGGAGAATTATTATGCGAGTTAGAAACAGAGATCCAACGGGGTGTAATTAGAAACGACCCAGAGGTATGGAGAAACCTGCGTCTCTGAAACTGGATTTATTTTAAAAATTTTATTTCTTTTGATGTGGACCATTTTCAAAGTCTTTATTGAATTTGTTACAATATTGCTTCTGTTTTTTGGCCCTGAGGCATGGGGGATCTTAATTCCCTGACCAGGGATGGAGCCCACACCCTCTGTACTGGAGAGAAAGCTGGAACCACTAGATGGCCAGGGAAGTCCCTGAAACTGGGTTTAGGTGATTCCTTGCCAAAATCATCAGGATCCTCTCTGGGGTGAGATGCCCTCTCAGGCCTGAGACCAAGTGTGGACCCAGATCCCAAAGAGACAAGAAAACTTGGTTGAGGATCAGCAGGAAAAACATCACAGAAACTCTGAATACTGGAATTTCCAGATAATGAACCAGCCGTGCTTATTAAGCTCTTGGAGGTAAACAGAAATATTTTAGCAGGAATAGTAAGCCATTAAAAGTGACTTTACAGAACTGAAAAGAAACTAATTAGAAATCATCGAACTGAAAGATCCTGCAATGGAAATAAGAGTCCCTGGGGAGTTTATAGCACCTGCAGCCCACCTGGAGTGAACCTGCAGTGAGTCTCGGGCCTCATGGAGACTCTGCTTCTAGGTGAGGCTGACGCTGCTGCCCAGGACCTTCGCTTTGAGAAGACGGATGAAGGGAAACCCTGCGGACAGTGGGTGAAACCACAGGCAGCAATGAGAGAGAGAGGGCAGTGAAGACTTTTAATCTAGTCCCCAGACCGCACCGCAGAGCCCGTCACACACCTCTGCCTCTGAGGGGACTCTGCCGTGGCCCTAAGAACAAGCCCTGGCTGACATACTGGAGGATGAGCATGCCCATAGAAGGGTTGGCACTGTCCCCTCAACACGCAGCTGGCAGCAGATGATGGTGGGCCCGGCCGAGGCCCACCGAGGCTGGTCCAGGTCAGCGGGAGCCCCTGGACTCTTGGGCGAAAGCAAACACTTATTGGTATATACCACTGAGGTTTTGTGGCTGGTCATTATGTAACTTGATTATGGAAATAAATGAAACCAGAAAGAGACAGCGTTACACAACCCCCAGGGCAGCTACCCTTGGTATCAGGCGGACTCTCAACCACAGCATCGCCCCTTGCTGCCACCAACAGCAAGCGGCTCTGCCCTTGGACAGACAAGCTGTGGCGCAGTCGCACCGAGGACGCGAGACTGGCCAGGACAAGGGCACTGCCAGGGCGAGGCGCAGCGCGTGGTGCTGAGAAGGACGGAAGACGCCGGAGAGGACCGCACGTGTCCACGTTTTTTGCTGTTTGCTGTTTCTAGTCGCTAAGTCGTGTCCGACTCTGTGAATCCTGGAATGGTAACCTTCCAGGCTCCCCTGACCTCAATTCAAGATCGGCGAATTAGTGTTCAGGTTCAACCTGCGCTGAATCAGGCTCAGCCTAACCTCCACCTAGGGCTTAAACGCCGCATCAAGGGCAGGCGTGTGCACAGCATAAGGGCCCAGAGAGCTGTGAGCCTCACAGGGCTCGTGTGGGACTCCTCGTGGGCGGAGGCAGTGGGCAGCCTGTGAAGGAGTGGTTTTGCAGGCGTTTGCATTTTAGCAATTTGTGAGAGAGGACTTTCATGTTTCTTGCATTTTGGTGTATTTGTGAAATTTCACAGCAAGGAAAGGTTAAAAGTATACGCAGCTAAGAACACAGCCCCGGCAAGTGGAAACGCCAGGAGCAGTGGGTTTGATACCAACTGCTTTCCTGAGGTCATCAAAATTATACCTGGAGAAGGCCTGGGAAAACGTGAAGGCAAGGCCAGGGTCTCCTGCGGGCAGGGGATGGGCTGGGGCCCCAGCTGACCGCTAGGAAGGGGGCGTTGCTCAGGACACACGGGTTAGCCCCAGGTCCCTGCGTCCCGATCTGACTGCACCCCAGGAAGGGGCCCGGGCTTTTGCCTCCCCCAGTCAGGCAGGGACCAGGGAAGGGGCCTGCAGGCTGGAGGCAGAGGGCGGGCACTGGGGCTCAGCCTGGCGGCACTGGGACCGGGCAGAACGGAGCCCACATTCACACCTAGCCAAGAAGACCTTGGGGCGCTGCTTCCTGTGTCCCCTGGGGGACTATCTCGAAGCCTCCCCCAGCCCCATGAAGACTGAAAGTGAGGCAAAGGAGGCCTCGAGAGGCCTTGCGTCAAGTGGGTGGACTCTGGGCTAAAACAAGGGATCCCTGAGGCCCACACTAGCGGCACAGACTGGGGAGCAGAGGCGGGCGTGGTCCTGGAGGCCCCGGCAGCGGTGCTGAGCAGCTGGCCCTGGGCGCACCCCACTTGCTGCTCTCACGGCCCTCGGAGACCCCAAGGCTCTCCCGGCCCCTTCTCCCCACAGAAAGCCGGGGCCCCAGGGCTCCGGCAGGCCTCAAACCGGCACAGGGTCTTTGGATCCCGCGGACGCTCTCAGGGGACAGGAGCACTCTCGCACACGTGTCAGCTTCGGAAACTCTCAGCTCACTCGGGCTCACGTGCCAGTCACGCCTGGCGCTCCTCTCCCCACAGTCTGTTCCTGCTTTTCTGCACTCTTCAGCCTTTGTGCTTCATGCCCACCTCCCCCGCCGCCCAACAACGCAGGTATCTGACGTGCCAGGCTGAGGTGGGCAAACGGCCGCAACTGGAGAACAGCTGAGAGCCTGTCGTTTTACGTTTTACTGCGGGGTTGAGGCGCTGCCGCTCTTCCCACCCCAGCCTCGCTGGGCTTGCTCTCTTTCTTTCCGTCTGATCTCACCACCAGCCCTCCTCTCTGAGCTCAGAGGCACAGCAGCACGTGGTGGGTATTTCTGGCCACCCCCTGGTCCCAGGGCTACAAGGCTTTAGGTTCCGGGCCCGCCTTCCTGCCGGTGCCCCTGCATCCCCCATCACGCAGGTTCTCCGGATAAAAGGTCTGCCCTGGAGGGCTGGGGGGCAGCCAGGCCCAGGCCCAGGGAAGGCGGGTCTCTATGCTGTGCCTTCTGCTACGCCCTCTGGGGGGCTGCACAGGCCCCCTACACCGGGGAGGGGTCTGCTTCACTCAGCCCACCTTTCAAAGCGAAGCTCATCCAGAAACGCCCCCAGACCCCCAGGATGACCTCTGACCGGGCCTCTGGGCCCTGCGCCTCAGTCAGGCTGGCGCACAACTTTCAGAGCGCGTGACTCACTGGCTTGGTCTTTCCAGCCTCTGGGAACACGGTTTCGTTGCTCTCTCCTGGCCTGAGGCCACAGTTACAGGCCTTCCCCGCGCTGGTCAGGGTGAGCTGGACTCTGCCGAGGCGACAAGCGGCCCTGATCCCGGCGCCGGCCAAGAAAGCTCTGCCCTGCTGCCCCTAGACGCGGTGGGTGGCCGTGGGCGGTAGGCCCCTCTCACCCAGGGACCCAGGAACCCTGGGCCGGGGTGAGGGCCCACCGTGGGCTCCCTGAAGGCCACAGGGGTGTGGGGAGCCCGCGTGGTGCCCACGAGTGACCCGCACCTACACCCGTGTCCCGGCTGCCGCGGGACTTGCAAGGGTGGGGGCGGGGGGCGGGCACGCGGGCAGCGGGCTCGCGGAGAAGGGAGGAGGCGCCCCAGCAGCTCCGGGCCTGCGCTGCCGCGAGCAGGGAGCACGCCGGGCCGCCCTGGCCTCAGGGCCGCTGCGGCCGCGTGGCAACCGCGACGTGAAAAGGTGCTTCTTGGGGACATCCCTGGTGGTCCAGTGGTTAAGAATCTGCCTTCACATGCAGGGGAGGCAGGGTCAACCCTTGCTCGGGGAATCAGGGCCCCACATGCCTCGGGGCAGCTAAACCCACTCCAGGCAACTACCGAGTGGGCCTGCCCCAAGTAAGACCCCATGCAGGGACATGAATAGGTGACTATTGAAAGGAAAGAAAGAAAAAGTACCCCTTGCCTGAAGCAGCCTGAGGGGCTGGGCCTCATACCTCCAGGAGAGGCTGGTCCCTGAAGGACAGTGTGTCGGAGGGCTCGTGGCCCGTGCGCCTCTGATTTCCCTGTGAGGCAAAGCTCTATTAATTGGCTATTCTGCTTTGGCCAGGAAGAGACCCTGCAGAGACTGGCTTTTCCTTAGAACGCTGATTCATGAAATTTCAGAGGCTGGGTTTCACAAAGAGGAGCTATCTTTATACACCTTAGACGTGTTCAGAAGTCTGTTTTATACTGTCAATCTGATAACCAGGATGGTGTGATCACTCACCTAGAGCCAGACATCCTAGAATGTGAAGTCAAGTGGGCCTTAGGAAGCATCTCTACAAACAAAGCTACTGGAGGTGATGGAATTCCAGTTGAGCTGTTTCAAATCCTAAAATATGATGCTGTGAAAGTGCTTCACTCAATAGGCCAGCAAATTTGGAAAACTCAGCAGTGGCCACAGGACTGGAAAAGGTCAGTTTTCATTCCAATCCCAAAGAAAGGCGATGCCAAAGAATATTCAAACTATTGCACAATTGCACTCGTCTCACACGCTAGCACGGAGAAGGCAATGGCACCCCACTCCAGTCCTCTTGCCTGGAGAATCCCATGGATGGAGGAGCCTGGTGGGCTGCAGTCCATGGGGTTGCTAAGAGTCCCACGCGACTGAGTGACTTCACTTTCACTTTTCACTTTCATGCATTGGAGAAGGAAATGGCAACCCACTCCAGTGTTCTTGCCTGGAGAATCCCAGGGACGGGGGAGCCTGGTGGGCTGCCATCTATGGGGTCCCACAGAGTCAGACATGACTGAAGCGACTTAGCAGCAGCAGCAGCACACGCTAGCAAAGTAATGCTCAAAAAATTCTCCAAGCCAGGCTTCAACAGTACATAAACCAAGAACTTCAGATGTTCAAGCTAGATTTAGAAAAGGCAGAGGAACCAGAGATCAAATTGCCAACATCCCCTGGATCATCAAAAAAGCAAGAGAGTTCCAGAAAAATATCTACTTCTGCTTTATTGACTACGCCAAAGCCTATGAGTTTGTGGATCACAACAAACTGTGGAAAATTCTTCAGGAGATGGGAATACCAGACCACCTGACCTGCCTCCTGAGAAATCTGTATGTAGGTCAAGAAGCAACAGTTAAAACTGGACATGGAACAATGGATTGGTTCCAGATTGGGAAAGGAGTATGTCAAGGCCGCATATTGTCACCCTGCTTATTTAACTTATATGCAGAGCACATCATGCAAAATGGAGGGCTGGATGAAGCACAGCTGGAATCAAGATTGCCGGGAGAAATAGCAATAACCTCAGATGCAGATGTTATCACCCTTATGGTGAAAAGCGAAGAATAACTTAAGAGCCTCTTGAATAAAGTGAAACAGGAGAGTGAAAAACGTTGGCTTAAAGCTTAACGTTCCGAAAACTAAGATCATGGCATCTGGGCCCGTCACTTCATGCCAAATAGATGGGGAAACAATGGAAACAGTGTCACACTTTATTTTTTTTGGCTCCAAAATCACTGCAGATGGCAGATGGTGACTGCAGCCATGAAACTAAAAGATGCTTGCTCCTTGGAAGAAAAGCTATGTTCAATCTAGACGGCATATTAAAAAGCAGAGACATTACTTTGCCAACAAAAGTCCGTTTGGTCAGAGCTATGGTTTTCCAGTAGTCATGTATGGATGTGACAGTTGGACTATAAAGAAAGCTGAGCCCAGAAGAATTTGATGGTTTTGAACTCTGGAGTTGGAGAAGACTCTTGAGAGTCCCTTGGACTGCCAGGAGATCCAACCAGTCCATCCTAAAGGAAATCAATCCTGAATATTCATTGAGGGGACTGATGTTGAAGCTGAAACTCCAATACTTTGGCCACCTGATGCGAAGAACTGACTCATTTGAAAAGACTCTGATATTGGGAAAGATTGAGGGCAGGAGGAGAAGGGGACAACAGAGGATGAGATGGTTGGATAGCATCACCGACTCGATGGACCTGAGTTTGAGCAAGCTACAGGAATTGGTGATGGATAGGGAAGCCTGGCATGCTGCAGTCCATGGGGTCACAGAGTCGGACACGACTGACTGGCTGAACTGAACTGAGCTGAATCCAGCCCTTGGGGGACTGTGGGAGGCTCCTTCGGGGCAGGCCACACGGGCTGCTGGCTCCTGACTTGCAACCAGGAAGGGCCCAGAGCCTGCCTGGAGCGGGGACTCAAAACCGGGGGGCCAGCGCCCCTCAGAGGAGGCCTGTGCGGCTGGGGCGCTGGCAGTGGGGGCAGGGCTCCTCTGGGCCTGGGGGGTGAGGCTGAGTGGGGCCTGCAGGGGCCCCGAGTGGGGACAGTGGGTGCTGCAGCAGACTTGGGCCTGAGACCCCCTGGCTGGGGAATGTCCTGGGACCACACCCTAAATAGGTCCTGACTTGAGTGCCTGGGGCAGAAAGCCAGCTCTTGGATCGCGACCATCCCACCCTGCCTGTGTGTATCTTCTCCGTGATTTGTTCACTTTCCCAGGGCCGGCCCAGGCTCTCTTCCAGAGATCAAATTGCCAACATCCACTGGATCATCAAAAAAGCAAGAGAGTTCCAGAAAAATATCTACTTCTGCTTTATTGACTACGCCAAAGCCTATGAGTTTGTGGATCACAACAAACTGTGGAAAATTCTTCAGGAGATGGGAATACCAGACCACCTGACCTGCCTCCTGAGAAATCTGTATGTAGGTCAAGAAGCAACAGTTAAAACTGGACATGGAACAATGGATTGGTTCCAGATTGGGAAAGGAGTATGTCAAGGCCGCATATTGTCACCCTGCTTATTTAACTTATATGCAGAGCACATCATGCAAAATGGAGGGCTGGATGAAGCACAGCTGGAACCAAGATTGCCGGGAGAAATAGCAATAACCTCAGATGCAGATGTTATCACCCTTATGGTGAAAAGCGAAGAATAACTTAAGAGCCTCTTGAATAAAGTGAAACAGGAGAGTGAAAAACGTTGGCTTAAAGCTTAACGTTCCGAAAACTAAGATCATGGCATCTGGGCCCGTCACTTCATGCCAAATAGATGGGGAAACAATGGAAACAGTGTCACACTTTATTTTTTTTGGCTCCAAAATCACTGCAGATGGCAGATGGTGACTGCAGCCATGAAACTAAAAGATGCTTGCTCCTTGGAAGAAAAGCTATGTTCAGTCTAGACGGCATATTAAAAAGCAGAGACATTACTTTGCCAACAAAAGTCCGTTTGGTCAGAGCTATGGTTTTCCAGTAGTCATGTATGGATGTGACAGTTGGACTATAAAGAAAGCTGAGCCCAGAAGAATTTGATGGTTTTGAACTCTGGAGTTGGAGAAGACTCTTGAGAGTCCCTTGGACTGCCAGGAGATCCAACCAGTCCATCCTAAAGGAAATCAATCCTGAATATTCATTGAGGGGACTGATGTTGAAGCTGAAACTCCAATACTTTGGCCACCTGATGCGAAGAACTGACTCATTTGAAAAGACTCTGATATTGGGAAAGATTGAGGGCAGGAGGAGAAGGGGACAACAGAGGATGAGATGGTTGGATAGCATCACCGACTCGATGGACCTGAGTTTGAGCAAGCTACAGGAATTGGTGATGGATAGGGAAGCCTGGCATGCTGCAGTCCATGGGGTCACAGAGTCGGACACGACTGACTGGCTGAACTGAACTGAGCTGAATCCAGCCCTTGGGGGACTGTGGGAGGCTCCTTCGGGGCAGGCCACACGGGCTGCTGGCTCCTGACTTGCAACCAGGAAGGGCCCAGAGCCTGCCTGGAGCGGGGACTCAAAACCGGGGGGCCAGCGCCCCTCAGAGGAGGCCTGTGCGGCTGGGGCGCTGGCAGTGGGGGCAGGGCTCCTCTGGGCCTGGGGGGTGAGGCTGAGTGGGGCCTGCAGGGGCCCCGAGTGGGGACAGTGGGTGCTGCAGCAGACTTGGGCCTGAGACCCCCTGGCTGGGGAATGTCCTGGGACCACACCCTAAATAGGTCCTGACTTGAGTGCCTGGGGCAGAAAGCCAGCTCTTGGATCGCGACCATCCCACCCTGCCTGTGTGTATCTTCTCCGTGATTTGTTCACTTTCCCAGGGCCGGCCCAGGCTCTCTAGGGAGGTACTGCTGTTAGTGTCTGGGGGCCCGTCTCCCTCCCAGCTGCCGGGAAGGTCCAGCCTGTTGCATCCTGCTGCCGCCTTCTCCAGCCTGTCCCGGCTCCTCCAGAGGGTGCTGGGGGATGAGTGGCCTGAGGCGGCACACGGCAGCCAGGGGGAGGAGCAGCCACCTTGGGGCTGCGCGCTCTGGCCCTGGCTAGACCCTGGAAAGGTCAGCCCCCGACGAGGGAGGCAGCCCCTTCCCGTCCTCTCAGGGCCCTGGAGGTGCGGGCGCTGGGGCAGCCCAGGGCAGACCACGTTCACGAGCCAGGCTGCGGTGGTGGAAGCCCCCCACACTGACGTCCAGCTCCGCTCCCCGCTGGGATCCCCGACCCTCCCTCTCACTTCACCCTACCTCCCGCACCCCTCAGAAGTGGCTGGGGGTAGGGGTCTCTGGGCAGTTCGTGGGGGCCCCGGGGCGGGGGGTGAGCAGAGGCGGGCAGCTCTGGGGAGGGTGTGTCCTGGAGGGGGGCTGGGCCACCTGCTTCTCTGGGCCTGGGAAGGACTCTGGAGGCAGGAGGCAGCTGGAGGCCAGCCCAGACCCCCATCACGGAGGGGGACTCATGCACGACCCGACCCTGGGCTGTGCGCTGCAGAGGGCAGGAAGGACAGGCTCCCAGTGACATGGAACTCTCGGTCCGGCTCTGCCACGGCCCCTCCCGGGGGGCCGCACGGGCCCACATCTCCTGGAGCCCTCGGGTGACTGAGCATCTGCGCTGTGTCCTGCGACCCCCAGGACAGAATGCATAAACCGGAAAACCCACCAAATGCCTGAGCCAGGCAGAGGCTGGGGCAGCCGCCTGCCCTGCGCCAGGGCTGTGCTGGGGATGTGGGCAAGTGAGCAGACCAGAGCTGGGGTGGCAGGGCTGTGACTCCCCCACAGCAGAGGGCTCTGGAGGCATTTGCAGACGTGTCCCTCGGGGCACAGCGGAGGACAGGCCGCCGGCGCCCACAAGCCCAGGAGGCAGGACAGCTGCGAGGACTGGGGGAACGTCTCGGCACCTGGTGACCCCACGGCCCCTGTTGTGAACTGGTCTTCAGACCCGATCCCGTGGCTGACTGAGAGCAGGGCCCTGGGCAGGGGAGCTTTCGGGCATATCCCCCAGACTGCCCTGGGGTGGGGGGAGGGTGAGGAATAGGTGGGTCCTGGGTCACAGAGTCCAGGACTTGGGATTCCCAGCATCTCAGGGAGTGGTTTCCGGGCCCAGGTCTAAAGCGGAGCAACACCAGGGGCCCTTTCCCGAGGGGCACGTGGGCCCTGGTCACGCTCGGAGTGGGGCCGGCCCCGTGGGCGCCCGGCCCTGGGAGAAGAGGAGCGGACGCAAGTGGTGCTCCCAGGCCTCTGATGTGCCTGGTGGCTTCTGGGTAAGAGCCTCGGACATGGTGGGGGGCTGCAGGGGGACGCTGGGACGGCTCCCAGCACCCACCCCAGCAGGGAGGAAACCTCAACCAACACCCCCTCCTGGGAGAGGAGCGGGCATTGACCACCTCAGGGCCCCGGGGGTGCAGGGTGCCGCCCCCACAACACTTCCATTCCGCTCTCCAATCGGCCCAAGACCCAGGTGGGCCTGGAAGAGACTCTGGACGCAGTGGGCTAAGCCCTAGGAGTCCAGGCTCGGCTGCTGCGGCAGACTGTCAGCCCGGCCGGGGCGCCCGAGGCTGGCCTGGGAGCCTTGCCCCAACGGGACCCAACCCGTGGGATGGCCTTGCTCCTAACAGGACGGCCCAGGCCTGGCCATCAGCTCCCACGGCCTCATGCACAGGTGAGGGCAGAGACAGGAGAGCATGTGGCCCTGCGGTTTGAAGAGAGCGGAGGCCTGGCCACAGAGCCGACCCACCCTGTCCCCGAGGCGGGGGCACAGCCTCAAGCCCAGCGCCGTCCTGCCAGCATGCCCGCTCCCCCTGGAGCCACCCCAGGTCCCATGAGACATGAGTGGGGACGGGGGAGGCAGGAAGGCCAGGCTGCATGGACACGCAGGCCCAGGGCTCCCAGCGGCGGCTGCCCGACGCCCGGCAGGCGCCCTGCCTCCGCACAGGCGGCCCTGGTCCCGCTTCTCCAGCCCTTGGGGGACCGTGGGAGGCTCCTCGGGGCAGGCCACACGGGCTGCTGGGTGCTGACCTGCAACCGGGAAGGACCCAAACCCCGCGGGGACTCAGGACTGGGGCGCCAGTGCCTCTCAGCAGGGAGGCCTGTGTGGCTGGGGGGCTGGCGGTGCGGGCGGGGCTCCTCTGGGCCTGGGGGTGAGGCTGAGTGGGGCCCCTGCCCATGGGCGCTGCAGCAGGCTTGGGCCTGAGACCCGCAGGCTGGGGAAGGGTCCCAGGGCCCAAACACAGCGCTACAAGGGAAGCGAGATGGCTGTGCCGGGCCTGACGCCCCCTCCACGGGCTCACTTCCTCTGACCTTGTGTAACATGATGCGCAGCGGTTCCTCCCACCTCCGAGGACCAGCCCAGACGAAGCTTTCAGGAAACGAAACTACGGGCAGGCCCGCCCCTCAGGCCCCGCGCTCCTGCCCGCCCCCCAGGCCCCACGCTCTTGCCCGTATCCGGACCAGATCTGCACCGGCTCAGCCTCGGGGACACGCGTCTCGATCCTGCTCCTACGCTTCAGCGCCTGGATCCCTCTGTGCCAGAGATGATCAAGGAGGAGCACGAGGTGGCCATGCTGGGGGCGCCCCAGAGCCAGGCGCCCGTAACGACCACGGTGATCAACATCCGCAGCGACACCGCCGTGCCCGACCACATCGTGTGGTCCCTGTTCAACACCGTCTTCCTGAACTGGTGCTGCCTGGGCTTCGTGGCCTTCGCCTACTCTGTGAAGGTGGGTGGGCACCGGGGGCGCCTCCAAGAAGTGCTGGGAGCCTGGAGAGGCCCAGGCCGGGGGGCGCGCGCACTGGGGAGCCCCCGCGTGTGCGGGTCTGTGTGCACGCTCTTTGGGTGTGTGTGTTGTGTGCGTGTGTGAGAGTGTGGCTTGGGGGATCATTCCCAGGGAGGCTCATGGCGAGGCTGCCTGGGTTCACATGGGGTGGAGCTGGGGGTCTGTGTCTCTCGCACCCCAAGACGGCCTCCTTCCCAGCCTCATCAGGGAAGGCGCAGCCTTCACGCTCAGCTGCAGCACTCGAGTCTGGTCCGGAAGCGAGGAAGGTGCTGCCAGGACCCCGACCCCGGTGGGTGACCGGCCGGTGAAGGGGCCTGAGAAAGGGAGGCTGAGCCCCGGGCTCCTGGAGAGGCTGACTCTCTGTGAGGACGCAGCAGAGGCCCCAAGAGGGGAGGGTCTCCCCGGCCGCTGTCCTGCTCTGACTCCGGGGAACGGGAGTGTGAGGGCCCACCGGGTGACTGGGACCAGCAGGGGGCCTGAGCCACAGGCCTGGCGGTCCCTGGACCCTCACCACCGCTCCGCCCCCAGTCTAGGGACCGGAAGATGGTCGGCGACATCACTGGAGCCCAGAGCTACGCCTCCACCGCCAAGTGCCTGAACATCTGGGCCCTGGTCCTGGGCATCTTTCTGACCATTGGATCGGTCGTTCTCTTCGTTGTTTTCTACCTGGCCGCCTACCATTCGGCCTTGGAGATGATGAAGAATAGAGGCTACTAGCCGCTGTCCGTGGAGGCGGTCCAGGGCTCCTCCGTCCCTGGTGGCTTTGCACCCGACGCCTGGGCCCGCCCCGCCCCCAACCCACAGGCAGCAGTTTATAGACGCAGATTGTCAGCCACTGAATCAATAAAGTGCCCTTGTCTGCGAAGCTGCTGTGATGCCTCCTGAGGGAGGGACACTGCTGGGACCCTGGCGCCTCTGGGGAGCCCAGAGCGGTCAGCTGCGGGCTGACAGAAGGCCAGAGCAGAGCTGGTGGCCCCACCCTGGGCAACAGGAACCCCCAGAGGAAGACCCCTTCCTCCCCTCAAAACCAGCAGGCCCCGCTGGGTGGAAGGGTCTCGCAGACACTGGGGACCCTGGGACATTGTTGTGAGCCTGGGATGCAGACGGGGAGACGGGCGCCCTCCTAGCCCAATGCAGGGAGAGACACCCGGGCAGGCATTCCTGTCTCTGACCCCCCAGGGGGAGCGGGTGGGGGGCCGCACCCCAGCTGCTGAGCCGCTGTGCCCTGCACAGGTGTCCTGGGTGTCACCCAGAGAGGCTGGGGGAGTCCAGGCAGCCACAGGCTGTGCTGGGGAATGAACCGCCCACACGCCCTCTGGGGACCCAGGCTCTCCTGGGCTCACTCAGGGGTCCCAGGGCTGGTCCTGTCCAGCTCTCACTGAAGTCGGCAGCTCTTCACAGCGCGTTCCCCTCCTCCTGGCACTCAGAGGGGATGGACGCCCAATCCCCACTGGGCCCTGCCTGGGAGCCAGGCTGGTCTGGATCCTCCCTGGAGGACGGTGACTCAGATGAGGTCGCCCACTCTCTCTTGGGTCCCACACGTGAGCACAAGGGCCCAGCCTCAGGGAGCTGAGTCCTGCGGGAGGGGAGGCTGGCAGAGTGCCTCTCGGAGGCCAGGAAGGACTGTCTCCCAGGCAGGGACGAGGGGGACAGATGTGTGACTCTGGCCCCTGACCTGTGAACCCACAACCCCGGCAGGCCCTAGGGGGCCCCCACATCCTCTCGAGTGGGCAGCAGTCGCGAGGGCGGGTGGCACTGAGTGTAGCCCGCCTGAGCTTCACCGATGCGCGGGGAGGGTCCTGCTGGGTGGGCGCCCCCCGGTGCAGGCCGCAAAGGCCCGTGTTCGGGACCTTCTGAAAGTTCACAGGAGGCCCGAGGCATCGAGCAGGGGAAACAGGGACCTTCCCCCGATGGCCCCGGGAGCTGACGGCCCCGGGAGCCCCCCCGGCCTGGTCCCGGGGACGGTCCCGTGTCCTCTGTCAGCTGTGGGTGACCTGGGCTGGGCTGAGAGGGTTGCGGGAGCAGGGGGACAGAGCGGGGAGGCTGGAGCCCGGGGCCAGCGTGACAGGGGGGTCCCTTTCCCACGGAGCCCGTGGGGAGAAGGCTCTGCTTTGCCTGGACTGGGCCTCGGAGGACTTCAGAGGCAGGGCTCCTTAAGATGCCAGCTCTGGCCCCAGCTTGGGGAGGGCAGAGCAGGGCAGATGCGTCCCGGGTTGGGGGCGGGCAGGCGGGCAGGCGTGCCCCTGGCTCCCTCCCTGTTGCTGCTGGCACGGGAAGATTCTGTCTCCCCAGCCCACCCAGCGGGGTCTGCGCCGCTGGGCAGCGCCCCTGCCAACCCCAGGGCCTTGCCGGCTGCTGGCTCGCCCCCACCTTGGAGGCGGTGCTTCCTGGCCCCGAGGGGCGTGCCTGCCCGCCTCCTGCAGGACCTCCTTGGTGCTGCCCTCCTTGCTCCCGGGTGTCAGACCCACAGGGAGGGGGCTCCCTCCTGGCCCACCCTGGACCCCAGCCTCCCGGCAGCCTCCCCAAGTCAGGGGGCTGGGGTAGGGACACGGGGGGAGGGGGACCCACATGAGGAGTCGGGGATGGGTTGGGGGGGTGGCCCAGATGGCGGTGGGCGGGTCTGCCCTGCCCCTCGAGTGCCCCGTGTCCGGAGGCCGCGGCAGGAGGGATGGGGCTGGTGTCAGGGCCGGGCCTCTCCTCCGGCCGAGCAGCACGGGGCTGGACGCGGGGCTGGACGGGCGCTCCTGTTGCCCTCCCGGCAGAGGGGCCCCGCGAAGGACAGTGACGAGAGGGACGTGCCGCAGGGTGTGAGAGGGAGCTGGGCGCCGGGAGAGCCAGAACTGACCCGCCTCCTGGCCGGGCCGCCCTCGGACCCCCGGAACTCCTGCTCTTGGCTCCCTGGAAACCTGTCAGCCACCAGGCAGCTGCGGCTGCGGCCCTGGCCTGCTGGCGCCGCCCCCTTTCTGGAACCTCCCGGCTCTGGACGTCCTGGCTGTTGTGACCCCTGCCCTCTGGGCTTGCCTGGAGCACAGTTGACTTGCCACCCGAATCTGCATTTCTCCAATTGCAAATCCTAAGGCGCCAAACTGTCTTCTTATTTGCAGGCTTCTGAGGGTTTTGTTCTGTTTTGTCAACAGAGCCGAGGGTGTTCTGCGCCCAACCCTTGAGGAACCCACACCCCAACCCCCTGACCAGTAACTGCAGCCCCAGCCCCAGGCCCCAGACAGGGCGGGCCAGAGGACTGGCCGGGCCGCCAGAGCCGAAGTGCATGTGGGACAGTGTGGGTGGGAGGAGGTGGGCTCGGGCTCACGTCCAGGCTGGGACCCTCAAGGGCCCCCTCCCCAGGTCAAAACACAGCGCCCTCACATACAAATGCCTCCGTTTATTTCACGGTGGACAGAGGCAGGGACCAGGGGTGACTGCCTCGGGCTGCGGGCAGGGGCTAGTGGCCTCCGTAGTTCTGTACGAGCTCCGAGGCCGCCTGAACGACCAGCAGGGAGCCGGTGGAGACGACGATGATGAGGGCGATCGTCAGAAGGAGGCCCAGGACCAGGGCGCAGATGTTCAGGCACTTGGCGGTGGAGCCGTAGCTCTGGGCCCCAGCGATGTCGCCGACCATCTTCCGGTCCCTAGACTGGGGGAGGAGAGGTGGTGAGGGGCCTGTGGCTCAGGCCCCCCTGCTGGCCCCCCAGTGCCCGTTCCTCCCAGCGGGGACCCAAGCCCGCCTGTCCCCTGGAGTTGAGCACGACAGTGGCCGGTGAGCGCTCCTCCCCTCCTGGGGTCTCCATCAGCTTTCCCGCAGACAGTCAGCCTCTCCAGGAGGCCCGGGGCTCCCCCGTCCTTCCTCTCAGCCCCCTCACTGGCCACTCACCACTGCAGCCATGAAATTAGAAGACGCTTACTCCTTGGAAGAAAAGTTATGACCAACCTAGATAGTATATTCCAAAGCAGAGACATTACTTTGCCAACTAAGGTCCGTCTAGTCAAGGCTATGGTTTTTCCAGTAGTCATGTATGGATGTGAGAGTTGGACTGTGAAGAAGTCTGAGCGCCGAAGAATTGATGCTTTTGAACTGTGGTGTTGGAGAAGACTCTTGAGAGTCCCTTGGACTGCAAGGAGATCCAACCAGTCCGTTCTGAAGGAGATCAACCCTGGGATTTCTTTGGAAGGAATGATGCTAAAGCTGAAACTCCAGTACTTTGGCCACCTCATGCAAAGAGTTGACTCACTGGAAAAGACTCTGATGCTGGGAGGGATTGGGGGCAGGAGGAGAAGGGGACGACAGAGGATGAGATGGCTGGATGGCATCACTGACTCGATGGACGTGAGTCTGAGTGAACTCTGGGAGTTGGTGATGGATAGGGAGGCCTGGCGTGCTGCGATTCATGGGGTCGCAAAGAGTCGGACACGACTGAGCGACTGAACTGAACTGAACTGAAATTTATTTTACTTAATCTATTTGTAATCTATATATTTTATGTTAAATTTGTAATTGTAAAACATCAGGACAAGTTTGATAGAGAACTATGGAACTTCCAGTCTAGAATCTCTTTCTCAGAATCAGGCCAGTTACTATGGCAGTCAAGAATTTTGTATTTAATAAGTTCTCTGTTGCCAGTTTGATGAAATACACAAGATATATCCATAAAATGTAATGCTTAAATTAAATAATTTAAAATATATTTATTTCAGTTATACAGAAAGTTTAAATTTCTTCCTCTCTCTATTAAAAAAAAAAAAGTTTGTCAGTACTTTTAAAAAATAGTTTTCTTTGTTCATTTGGCTGTGCTGGGTCTTCGTTGCTGCGAGGGTTTTCTCTAGTTGTAGTGCAGAGGCAGCTTCCCTTGTTTCAGAGCACAGGCTCTAGAGTGTTTGGGTTTTGGTAGTCGTACCACGTGGGCTCAGTCAGTAGCTGTGGTTCCCGGGCTCTAGAGCACAGGCTTAGAGGCTGTGGCTCACAGGCTTAGTCATCCCTCAGCACGTGGGATCTCCCTAGACCAGGGATTGAACCCTTGTCTCCTGCATTGGCAGAGGGATTCTTTACCACTGAGCCTTCCCTAGGGGGAAAATAGGATCCAACTCTTCTCACCTCTCTGGTATCTGATGTGAAAGGCAACTGGTTTAGTAATTGAAATACCAGGGAAATACCGAGGGAATGGGGACAGCAGCAGAGTTTGTATTATTTGCTTATGATTCTTTATATCTAAATGAGAAATCTTTCTCATTTTCCCTACTGATTCTTGAGTCTGGAGGAGAAGGAAGTAGATAGTAGCAGAAGGACTCAAATCTGTGCTCACACTAAATATATAGTTTTCTTTCTTTTTTTTTTTTAAATTGAGATATAATTGACATACAACATTATCTTCCTTTCAGGTATAGAATATCAATTCAGTTCAGTCGCTCAGTCGTGTCTGACTCTTCGCGACCCCATGAATCACAGCACGCCAGGCCTCCCTGTTTATTACCATCTCTCGGAGTTCACTCACACTCACGTCCATCGAGTCCGTGATGGCATCCAGCCATCTCATCCTCGGTCGTCCCCTTCTCCTCCTGCCCCCGATCCCTCCCAGCATCAGAGTCTTTTCCAATGAGTCAACTCCTCGCATGAGGTGGCCTTAGCATCATTTCTTCCAAAGAAATCCCAGGGCTGATCTCCTTCAGAACGGACTGGTTGGATCTCCTTGCAGTCCAAGGGACTCTCAAGAGTCTTCTCCAACACCACACCTCAAAAGCATCAATTCTTCGGCGCTCAGATTTCTTCACAGTCCAACTCTCACATCCATACATGACCACAGGAAAAACCATAGCCTTGACTAGATGGACCTTAGTCGGCAAAGTAATATCTCTGTTTTTGAATATACTATCTAGGTTGG